>CM043122.1:38955203-39180638 GCA_023701765.1 Hylyphantes graminicola | reverse complement strand
AAAGGAGTTCAAGAAACTCACAGATTGGAAAAATACCAGTGAATGTTAAATTTGCGAAACATGAAAGACGTTTCAATAAATAGTCTTTTTACAAAACCTAAAAACAAATTGAAATATGAGGTACTTTCCGAAAAATTGAGAAAAAAAATTAACAAAAAGATATTTATTCTTATTTTAAAAGATTGTAACTTAAATGTGTATTGTAAAAAAATAGGACCTTGTTTTCGGTATAATTAAAATAACTAAATAAAATTATGAAAATTGTATACTTTTTTTTAAAATTTTTTACTACTAAACCATTTTGTTTATAAAATTGATTCGAACATTTACGCTGCTCTGTGAGGAAACTTCTCAAAGAGACCACCTCCCTCAACGAATGCCGATTTTCCTCTGAACGGAGGTGTGGTCGGCTCCCGAGAAGTTTTTCTGTATTAGTTTTTGTTAGTCCAGCTACAAATGAATAAAGCACAATATTCACATCTGACATGAGGAAATAATATTTTTAATGGTGCTTGCATCCAAATTCATTCAATCAAATCATCTTTTAAATTTCGTGTACAGTCATGTTAAAACATGTAAATGTGCACTTTAGAGACTTTGCTTTAGGAGTCATTTGTAGTTCGAACCCTTATATGCTACAGCATAATAGATTAAAAGGTTTGAGTTATATGGCCTTGTTCAAACATAAAAAACTTTTCTGCTTATTTTTTTTCTTTTTACACGGATTGTTTAACCCCTACTTCAGGCTTAATCACGTATTGCAAAATATTGACATCTCTTGATCAATGGTTCTTTTTCTAAGTGATTTGCAGCTTTAAAACTTCTAATTGTAACACTCTGAGATACAGGAAATTGTTCCCCAATCCTAATTCAAATATAAAGTAAAACCGGGCTCTCTCGCATACTTTCTAGAAAGACACAGAGTGGTAAAATATGTGGTCAACAAAAGTACTCAAATTGTGCTTCTTTTAAAAGCTTTATATATCAGAGTCTTATGGCTGATACCAGTACTAATTTTTTTTTAGATAAGATGTTGATTAGTACATTTCTGTGTAATTCATGAATAATTTCTTAGATTAGTTCTATTTTTACACATTGCAAAATTTACGATGCCAAATACAAATTTTTCTCATAAACTGTACAAGTGAGCCCAGCAATTCAACTTTATAATGTTGTTTTTTTAATCATTGTTTTGTGAGAAGTATAAGTTGTTGCGTTACATTAAAAATAATATTTTTGTCTTTGTTAATTTTCTTTTAGAGCATTTAATACACCAAAATAAAGTTAGCAATTTATTCAACCATATGTTCTGATAAACTAGACAGTATATACTGATAAAAAGGCTTCTAAAACAGGACAATTTCAGTTTTGTTTCATTCAAACATAAAGCTCCTCGAGCTAGCCTCGCTAAGCAACAGTCACATAAAAGGGAAGGGTTCGGAGAGTCCCCCTTTAGTTTTTTTTATTTGGTGTGGTGTTTCTTCTAGAAAGAAAAGTTTGTATAAGCGCCATAACGTTTTAGTATCCTCTGTTTATTTCAACACAATGATAATTATTCCACAATTTTGATTTTTTTTAAATAAAAAACACACTACCCACTGCCCTGCAGCATATAATTTTCATATTACAGATAAAAAAATCTGCAATGAGGCCTTGCTCAATGACCACAAGGGCACATAATATACATAAAAATGACTTATTACTTTTATTTTGCACACTTGATTTTGATAGCCTTTGAGGAAAAAAAGCTGCAGAGTTCAGTATTTTAATCAATTCCATTAGGCATGGACAGTCTATCTTTATGAAGAAAGTAGGCTATTGATACTGTGAGGATAATATAGGAGTATTGCTTTTCAGTTAGTTAATTATAGAAAAAAAAATCAGAAATTTAAAATTAAAGTTAAGATATATAAAAAACTTTAATGTATGAAATATCAAAAACCAAAGATTATTTTAAGTTAAATATCTAAAGTCAAACTGGCTTATCCTTTATGATACAATAAAATATACATGAGATTTCAAAATTACATTAAGATACATAAAAATTAAAGGTTCTTTTGGGAAAAATTATCACTTTTTTATAGTATGCCAAATAGTTTAGCATTAGTAGTGTCTGTTCCTCATTTCGCAAATACAGGAGGGATATTTTCTCCAGAAATTCTATTTATGCATTTCCAGGTGTGCAGGAGAGTCAAATGAAAAAATAAAAAGCTTTTAAAATATCAAGAGAAAGTAAACTAAGAAAAAGGGCTTTTGCACAATGTGTTTGGGCCGCTGTTATTTTTCCTGGCTTGTAATAACAGGAAAAAATTTAAACCTACAGGGGCTTTTAAACCAACAAGAACATAGCTGAATATCCACAACATTTTAGATAAACCATTATTTCCAAGATAAAATTGGTAAACACATCAACATGTACTTAAACAAAAGTTTGGCGAGATAGGATGGTTTAGCTGTAATATAACACATATAGTAATTGGGTACTTAACATAAAATCTTAATTCAAATAAAATAATTTATTAATAATCAAATATATAAATTATGTCAATTTCTAGTTGAGCACTTGACATAAAAGTATTGTTATAATATAGGTATAACAATTTTTACAATTATTCTGCACTAAATGCACCTTAATAAAAGAGAACTTAAAAACAAAGTTATTTAATACTATATTCTTTCACTTAACAATTAATAATAAATATCTGAAAAAAATAAATTATACCTATAAGTCTTCATTTGACCAGAAGTTTCATTATTCATTCAATGAAGAAAAAGATAAAAGTTATAAAACAAATTTTGTATACATCAATATTATAACAGATAAAAGTTTTGTTGTTTCGATTACTATCATTATCACACTATCATCAAGAACCATTAAAATATAGGACAATGTTTAAATAATATTTCTTCTTATCTATTACATTCAAAAAAAAAAATAAAGGCCGGATATCTGGCCAAAAAATACTTTTAGGGGGTCAAAACAATGCCAAGGAAAATGTATAAAATTATATCCAATAATATATAATGGAAAAATTGTTAAACAAATTCCAACATATTAATACTAAATAACAAAACTAAGGCTCTTTAATAAAAGGGAAGAAAGAACTGTTAGTGTATAAAATTACCACATACCAACCCAGCTTCTATAGTTGTAAACTAAAAAAAATAAGATTAACAGAAAATCATAAATAATATGATAAAATATGCTATATAAAAGCATACTTAAAAGAAAATTAAGTTTTGTGGTAAAACAATCTCATTTCGATTTTTGATTGATAAGAAGCACAGACTTCTTCATATCTGAAGGAGGGAGGGTTTTCAACGGCAGAACTTTCACACCAACATTAGATATTAATGTCATGATCTGAAACCAATCTGTTAGATGTGGGATGAGGTCCACTTTACTACTGTGTCATAAGAAGGTGGTTCCTTGTAAGATTGCCTGCAGCTCCTGTAAGATTAGACAGACAACTTTTAAAAAGTAATAATAACAAATTAAAAATGACTGCCCCTTACCATTTAAAAAAAAAAAAATTACAAAAACATTACGCTTTAATTATTTGATATCATGCTGTGCAATAGGGATTTAAAGCCTATAAACTAATTACAGTCCCTATTTTAAATTTTCCATTTAATTAGGACATTTTTTACAAAAAGCTATCAGGAATATAAAAATTTCGTTTTTTTAAAATTTATGTAATTATATTAGTTTTTAAATCCTTAAAAAATAGCCAGAAATGAAAAACAGCTTCCAATTAATCTATGACTTATTTTGTGAGTGAGTAATTGTTGACACAAAATTCAACTTAATACGAACATCCCACACTTTTGAAAGTAGGTGTCTACTGATTTGACTTCAAATCAATCTATGGTCACTTGAAGAATATTCACATGTCTGCCCTGTTTTTAGATTGATATCAAAACTAGAAATTTTAACAATTTAAGATAAACCATTAAGAAGTCTCATAAAAATGTAAAATTAATTTTTTTTTTTTACTTTTTAGGACCAAAATAAGCAAGGAAAAAAAATGATACCATTCCTAATTAAATCTCAATATTTTTTATTGTCAAACTTAAAATCCAATAAAGCTTTTTTATCTTCATTTTTAAGGATTAAAAAAGATTTTAGAACACTGCAAATGGCAGTGAAATCACCTTTTGATAATGGATGTAACATGCGATATATGTATAGTCATATGAACTCTTCCAAATGTGCAAATTGGAAAAAAATTGGTAATTTCACTAAAAAATAACACTTATTATTCTTTCGACGATGTTTTAGTTCTATTTCAACTATAAGCACTACTTTTTTTTTTTACATATTTCTTTTTGATGATCGGATTTTACTTTCAAAGGTCATAGTTTTTGCTTAGTATATATATAAAGCAACAATATTGTTCGGAAAAAGGGCCCTCAAATACTCTTTACGGTCTAGGACCCCAACTTGTCGTGGTAAGGCCCTGACCACAGTTCAAAAAATTTTAATATTCGAAGAAAAAATCTTTGTGATTCAATCGGTGTAGTAATGAATGATTCAAGCACTTTTTTACTAGGCAAACAACACATGGGAATCTATCACAGAATCACATTTGCAATACAAAAGAAAAAAAAATCTGAACGGTTGCAACTTTCTGATGTTACATAATTTACTACCTATAATAAAAATATGATTTTGATTAATATAGTAAAATATGATAATAAATTTAAAGGAAGACTTTCTGACAGTTTATTTCTGAACTCTAACAAGCCAGATCTTGTAGCCACAGCAATATTTCCTCATAATTTTGTATATTTGACTTTATAAATGAATTTCTTCAAACTAATTAGCTTTTATTTGAAAAAGACTTCAGCTATCTAGCCCATTATTTTAAGGTTCATTGACACTGATTTCAACATTAATTTACACTGATTAACCTTCAATGCTTTTAAATGGACATAAATCAAGATATTAAAAAATTCCAGTTACTAAAAGACAAAGAACTAGATGTCATTTTTTTAAAATTTAATAAAACTGGAAATCAAAAGTTGAAATTGTATGTTGTTGTCCACAAGTTTTTAAAATATATGTTCAAAAAACAATTGAAATAGTATTTTAGTTTAATCTGTCCAAAAAAATTTTCTTTAGTAAACTTCTTTTCTTACCCCTCCACTACCCTTAACTATATAATTGCTTTAAACTAAAGACCTAAAAGTGTGTGCATAGATAGATTATTTATAAATCATGTTTTGATATGCTTTCTCATCTGGGAAAAAATAAAACAAAGGAATTTATTAATATTACCCAATGTTAGTAAAAATAATGAGATTCTCATAAAAACTACCTTTTAGGAAGCAACCAATTTCCAAGGATGGATAATTGTGAAATTCTTAAAATGAAATACTAACTCAGAATTAAAATGAGTAATACTGACAAGTTTAGGAACAAATAAACTAAAGGGGATAAAATAACTATTCAAAATAGCACTTTTCTTAATTCAATTTTTATATTATATAGATGATACATATTTAAGATATTCAAAAAAGGTTAAAGAATAAAATAACTTTATAATCTTCAAATATTTCCTTTGCATAAATTGCAAGAAGAAAAAAATATATGGTATTACATAGAACCTTAAAACTTGATGTGGAAAATAAGATTGTATATTTAGTTTACGGTTTGAGCTGTTATACAACTGATAATAATCATATCACAAATTGAAATTGGTGTTGTCTTAGAAATCGATCTGAAACAAAAATATAATTTTCTTTCGGCTGTTTAAGAGATAAAACTGTTTTACCTGACACTATGGGAAATTACCCCAAAACAACCCCTTAACGAAGGAAAAACAAATGCTTTATATAGTTAGAAATGTGTTCATGTTTGTTATCAAGAATTTTTAAATAGTTGTTTTATGAAAAAACCAGTTTACTTTTTAAAATTGACACTACTAGTTAAATAAATATACCCCAATTAACCCTACCAAATGGCATTATAAATTGTTCAGACTTACCCTCAATAAGGTTCTCTGCCTAGTTAAAAAAATCATGATCATAGTTTCCTTTCTCAAATACATTAATAGTTATAACTGGCCCACCATCAATCCCGTACTAATAATACAGAGGTCCGACAAGCACATATGGCTTTAAAATTTTGAAACACTCCGTCATTTTACATCTAGGGCAAGAATTGTATATCACAGTACCAACCGAAAATACATATTAAATTGTACAGCGTGAAAATAGAAATACGAAGGCACGTACTACAAATCACAAACACGGTCGCTATCATCATCAGAGATGTACGGCGATTTCTCTGCTCCATTATCATAATTAAGGAATAGGGAAATTCGCCATTTTTACATCTTGAATCAAAAATTCGATAATTAAAAAATTATATTCAACATTTAGGGATACTTTGTTAATTGTAGGATTCGTTCGATATTGGTCTTTACTAGGTCATTGTGACATAATTAAATTAAGTAACGAAAACCTTAATGTAATTATAAGAACAATAGTTAAATTATATAGTATTTTAGTTAGAGCCATCAAAGAATAGGATTTCATAAACAATTTAGATCAAAAAAGTCATTCCGGAAATCAGAAACGAGGAATTTTTTACTGTTTACGATCGTTCCCGTTAGTTTGTCACTGGGTCATTTTCATTTCTGGTTTCTATCTCGTACACGCGAAGAACATTGTCTTAACAAAAGTGAAATAAAACAAACCTTTTCATTTGGAGCTGGAGTGCCATTTCGCGGTTCATTGTATATTCAACTCAAACGGTAGAATACAAGCTGGTTTTCTATGACGTTCCCTAAATAATGAGGTGTATTTCAGACTGACGTATGTTAAATTGTTCACTCCTTCACTTGCCTTGCCTGCGGTTTTCATTGGTTATTTCGATTTCACTCTCAAAATTTTCCATTAAATTTTAGCCAGCTATCCTCCATTAAGGAGTTCTTTACGTGCAAACTTGATTTGATTGTTGTTATTTGTTTATATTACTAATGATATCATTTATTAATTTGATGTTTCAAAATAATATTTTTGTCCAATTTTAAGTGAAGAATTATACATGTATTCGCCTTTCTATGGAAAAGCGTTTTACAGCAACCCTCGTTTATATCGCGCTTCCCGGGAAACAAGCAAAAAACCGCGATATAACCTAATGCGCGATATAAATGAGCGAGGACTGTATAAATATTATTACTTTTGATGGTATTTATGCCTCATTAACAAAGTTCTTAAAACTAAAAAGCACCAGTAATCACTTGAAGATAAAACCATAAAATCTTCTGAAAAAAAAGAAGCCAAAATTTAGGAAAGAACTTATTCTTTATAAAACATTTTACACATTATCGACGCATGGTAATACTATAAAATTTCACTCATTTTCTAGTTAAAAAAAATCATTTAAAGTTGATGGCTGTCTGAGTGATTTTTCTCGGAAAACCTATTTCCTGGCAAATATCAGAAGAACCGGAAAGTTTTATTTAACTGCATTTCACCAATATTAGACTTATTTAGCTATCAATATTCGAATAGATTTTAAGGAAAGTACGCATGAAAAAAAACCGGGCGGGAAAATTGGGAGAACATGATACAGGCGCGCGTATACCAAATGCGCAATGTAACGAGGGCGCGATATAGCGATGGGTTACTCTTAGACATGAGTATATTATGTCATACATCTCACTATAAATAGCAATTATGATCAAATTATATGTTTAAAACCTGCGCAGAATAAATAGCATTTTCAAATATATTTCTTTAATATATTTCACCTTCACCATACTTCCAAAAGAGTTAAAAGGAAAAAGTTAAAAAAGACGTTTGGGAAAAAAAAAAAAGAGTTAAAACTACGAAAAAAAGCGTTTCGATGAAAGACTAGCTGTTATTTTGTTCCCGTTATTCCATGCAAATAACGAGTCCAAATAACAGAGTGGTTTCCGTTCAGAGTTTTACCTGATTTTCAAATCTTGTTTTAATATTCTGATTATTTTCACTTTAAATATTGCGGATTATTTACAATGGTGAGAAGAAACTTTCTGTAAAATTTTTTGGAATACTGAACTCCATTTTTTTTTACGTGAGACTGCGGTTCTGCACTATTGGTTGTACAGTGTAGTGGCGCCATCTATAGTTCACGAAAACTTACTACAAAAACTTATGAAAACAATCGCAGTTGGGTATGGGTTGTGACTTTTTTCAAACGAACAAGTTACGACAGACGGATTAATTTAAGAAAAAAAAATTTTTTTTTTATAAATTCTGAATTTTATTAATTGATTAACGCTATAGAATCTTTTATTCACAAAGTAACTACTTATAGACTTACTAAGTAGTTACTAAGAGTAAATGCAGTAGGATCTTAAAACAGTTAAAAAATGCCTTGGAATGGAAGAATAAGTCTTAACACTTTTGTTCATTCATGTTAAATACACATAGCAACTGAAGAAACATATTAGCACAATTTCTAAATTATACTAATGTTAGGAATAATTTAAATTAGCGTTTTATTTTTACTAAATAATCAGTAGCATGATGAAATGAAGATATATAAAATTTAGATGTATACAATTTTTTTTAATTAATATTGTATAGCATGAGAAATACTATTTCTGCATTGTATATTTAAAACAAATCAAGTACAAGTTTGTTTCAAACCGTCATCAGACTGGAAATTTCTGGCTTGGTTAGGTTAGGTGGAACGTTTCCGGTGGTCTATTTCTAGATTCCAAAAGCTTTAACGTAACCAAATTTTTCCTTGTAAATTAGAACCGCGGTCAAGTGACGAGGTTGAGACCTGATAGTAGGTACCCAAATGGACTTCGAGAGACATCGTACGCTAACGCCGCGATTTTCTTTTTTTTTGCCAACAAATATTCATCCATTGGATGTGGCTGGTTCAGAAAGCGGGACCCTCTGAATGAGATGCTATAATTAGTTCATGTTAACTAATTTTTATTAAATATGTATACTATGAAGTAATTAATTCATGAAAAATCGTTTTTTTAATGATAAATTAGTTAATTATTCCTTAAATGGGCACGGCAGGCCTTGGTTCAGTAATGGCTGTTGCGCCGAGGAGTTTAGTTTAGTTAATTATTCATTAAATATTGGAAATTAAATTATAAAAAATAATGTTAAGTAAATTATATATATATATATATATATATATTTATATTTATATATATATATATATATATATATATATATATATATATATATATATATATATATATATATATATATACTGTATATATACTGGATATATATTATATATATACTGGAGAAAAAATAAGGATCCGTTTACTGTGTTTCATATATTCAACCAATTGATTTAAGGGGGTTCAGTATCCTAAAATCGGTGAAAAAACCAAAACAAAAATTAATGGCTTAAAATACTATTACAACTTTTAATAATAATGTCACAAAGTATCAAGACGATTGGAAAAATATTTTTGACATTAAAAGCCATTTTAATATCATGGCTTCGTAAGGAAATGGGTTAACAATAAAAACTTTAAACGCGTTTTTCTCAGAACTTGATTTTTTGAATTCGATGTACCTTTTCTCAAAAACTATGCTATGTTTTCTAGTAAAAATTTTTTTATATGATGTAATACATAGTATAGATTAATCTGAGGTTATAAATTTTAAGAAAACTAAAGTGAAAAAAAAATTATGGAGCTAAAAACTGAAAAATTTCATGATTTTTTGGGTACTTTAAAACTTATTTTATTTAAAAAATCTAACAGTTATTTACAAAAAACTTTTAAACTCAGATTAATATATAAGGTTGGTATAACACACAGAGAAAATTTTAAGATGATCTGATCAGTAGTTATTGTGAAAAGGTACATTGCAATTGGCCAATTTAACATTACCGATATACAACATACTGAACCCCCTTAATATTTGCTCTTTTTATAGCTAAATATTTAAAATTTTGAACATTATAACATTTACAACTCGAAAAGTCCGATTTGCTCGATAGTTTACTTTTCCGCGTACGGTGTAATATAATAATTCAAAGTTCTCAACCTTCAAACATATTGTGTTAAAGTTAATGAGAAAATACTTTTATTAAAGTTGCCAATAATTATATATTTCGCTAGTTTAACGATTTAGATTTTTTCCGCCTAACTTTGAGTATCCTTTTGTCAGTGTAGATGGCAGCACAACCATTCGCCCTGGTTGAACTTTCCTTTCTCTGTTACAGTAAAAATTCTTTCTGTGTCTGTCTTATTTGACGAAGGCTTATAAGCGGGTCTCTGATCAAGCACACAAACCGGAATATATGCACCTTTGTACCTTCTCCTCTCTTATTGAAGCAGCTTCTTCACCCAGAGAAGTTAAATAAATTAGGGTTTGGATGTACTTTTTATAGCACAGTACACTTTTGCTAAATAACTATGCACACAATTGAAATAATACGTCATTTTATTCTACGTTATCAAGCATTACAACTTACATACTATTAAACTTAATCCAATGACCTTTTTTTGTTGAAGCAGAGAAGCTCGGCAACTTGTTTCGTCACTTTTTTTTATCATTAACACATAGATCAATAGTGACTGGACAATAGTGAATTAACTCTGTTACAGTTACTTAATTTGAAAAGAAGCTAATCACAGAAGCACTCACACCTTTAGAAATTTCAAGTTATAAGAAAAGATGCAATTTAACCATCTCGCTTACCGTTTTACTATAAGAGAAAAAAAGAGGAAAATATAAGAGTGACATTCGGAAAAAATCTAATAATGAAAATTCAACGTTATTAAAAGTTATATTTTAAGTAATGCTTATAGGACGGACCCCGAACTACGAAAAAGATCAGTGAAGAGCGGCGTTAGAAGCAACGGAAAAGTAACGAAGTTTTTTGTTATTCCGTTACCCCTAAAAGTAACCTCTAAAATGAGTTACTTTCTGAAAAATCTAACTGCGTTACTCGGTGTTACCGAAATAAAGTAAGTGTTACAAGTAATGGCGTTACAAGTAACTCGAAACTCCAACCCCTTTAGTTCTTTAGCCCTATAACGATTTCCGACCGAGCTATCACGATGGTGCGGGTATAAAAGAGAATGTTCAAGGTCTTCAAAAATATCGATACCGAAGCAGCTGACTTGTACCATTCGTTATTTGTATAAAAAAATGACTGTTTTTAAGGAGTTGTTGGGGGCATTGATGTTGTTTACACATTTTTTTCGATAAAACTCAAAAATTTAGCCTCATAATTTTAAATCAGCTCCATCTGACCACTGGTCTTAAAGCGTTAAGACCGGCCATCAGATGGCGCTAATTTAAGTTTATGGGACTAAATTTTTGAGTTTTACCTAAAAAATGCCTTAAGGGGGTTCAGTATGTTGTATATCGGTAATGTTAAACTGGCCAATTGCAATGTACCTTTTCACAATAACTACTGATCAGATCACCTTAAAATTTTCTCTGTGTGTTATACCAACCTTATATATTAATCTGAGGTTAAAAGTTTTTTTTTAAAAATAACTATTAGATTTTTTTTAATAAAATAAGTTTTAAAGTACCCAATAAATCATGAAATGTTTCACTTTTTTTTGCCCCATAAATTTTTTTTACTTTAGTTTTATTAAAAATTATAACCTCAGATTAATCTTTACTATGTATTACATCATATAAAAAAAGTTTACGAGAAAACGTAGCATAGTTTTTGAGAAAAGGTACATCGAAGTTTAAAAAAATCAAATTCTGAGAAAAACGCGTTTAAAGTTTTTATTGGAAGCCGTTTCAGTAAGGAAAGGGTTAAATAAAATAACTTTTAATGTCAAAAATATTTTTCCAATCGTCTTGATACTTTGTAACATTATTAATAAAGGTTGTAATAGTATTTTAAGCCAATAATTTCTATTTTGATTTTTTTCACTGATTTTGGGGTACTGAACCGCCTTAAACATGATCAATGGCAGCAACTCCTTAAAAACAAAGTCAATTTTTATACAAATAAACGAATGGTACAAGTCAGCTGCTTCGGTATCGATATTTTTGAAAAGCTCGAACATTCTCTTTTATACCAGCGTTTTCTTGAAAACGGTGCAAGGGTTGTTGCATTTTCCTGGAAAACGATTCAAAAGCAGGAAAAGTACCAGCGAAGCTTGCGATGTTGTTGGAAGATTTATAATAAGGAACAAACGACAGCACAATAGAAGTTTTTTCCATATTGTAGGACCGTTCTTTGAAAATAATTACATTCCCAGGGTATTTTTTCGATAAGAAATCACAATTTTTAAGATAAAAAAATAAAATCTGCTATTATGGATTTTTTTTATAAATACATGCATACATTTATTTTAATTAAAAAAAATATTCAACAAAATATACTAAAATCAAGCAAATACGGAAAACTTAAACTTATGAACAAATAACTACAGTGTTTCTGTAGAAGTTGTTTCTTTATTATATGACATTTACAGCAAATAAACAAACTTTCAGGTTTTTTTTTTTATTTTTTATAAAATCAAATTTTAACGTAAGAAATACTACAATCTTAATAAATTTTCTTCTTGATACATCCAGTTGTGTGAGTAATTTTGTTTAAGAAAGTCATTAATTCTTTTATATCAAACAAAAATGAAAAACAAACTAATCATGAAAAAATTAACATATTTTTTCTATAGAAGTTGTTTCCTTATTATAAGACATTCACAGCAAATAAAGGAACTTACAAAGTGATTTTTACAGCAAAGGTTTAGAATAAATTTTTAAGTTGAATTAAATAGTTTTTAAACAGTATCAATGCGGGTAATTCCTTCAAATAACGTCATTTTTGATAATTGTATTGATATTTGGTATTGATATTTTTGGAAGATTGAATGTTCTCGAATTGTACTCGCACAATTGTATAGTTAAGGTCTCAAAGGGTTATTTGTTATAACATATATATTTTAATGTGTCTATAATCGAGCACAATACTTGATTTTCTTTTTTTATAAAAATACAATCACCCTCAGAAAAGTATTTACACCTATTACCGAAAGCAGCTTGAAATTAAAAATGTTTAATATTGTTATATTTCGAAAACAATTTTATAAAAACCCTCACCAGCCTCTCCTACATTCCTTTTAAATAATTGTTAGGAAACAAATTAAAGAAACAATTTGCCTAAAGTTTGCCCTCCCTAGCGCACTCCCAGCTATTAATGAAATAATTAAAGCCGTGTGTTCTTTTGCAGAATAATTATTACTCGTCCCCTCCCGAAACCATCCATCTTTCCTGCTCGTTATATAGGTTTGTTAAAGTTTTAACATATATTTATGGTCGGATATAAATTTATATGATTTCACAATAGTTTTTAACCTTTTATAAGCTAACGTTCCACTTGTGGAACATATTATTTAACCTCCTTTGTAGTCCAGAATAATTTTAAATGTGAAAAAAATTACACGAAAAGCGAAGTTTTAAAAAAATTTGTACTATTTTTAGGAGTATGGCATTGATGCTGTGTAAGGCAACTTTTCCGGTAAAACTCTTAACATTTTAGTCTCATAACCTTAAATCAGCGCCATCTGAAAGGATCTTAAAGGGTTAATATCTCTATTTCTAGCCCTTATACGAAGCATTAAGCAGCAAAAATACCACGGGTAATTTTGAATCGTGGTCAGGACGACACATGATCCACAAACTCTACAATTTCATTTTAAATTTTATTAATTTAGCTGCACACTACAAAATTATAACATGATAATGTCAAAATACGAGGACATCCAAAATTATTTTAATCTAAAGGGTAAATTTGTTATCAACTTTTCTCTCTAGCTCCTTATAAGTTTAGTGTTTGTAAATATACTATTATTAAGGACAATTACTCATTTTAATAAAAACTTTAACCACGAAGTCTCATGGAATCGACGTACTATATGACAACCATTTTAAGTTATCCCTTTTCGACAGGCTGTCAGGTGGCACTGATTTAAAATTATGAGACTAAATTTGGAGTTTATCGAAAAAAAATGCGTTAAACAGCATCAATGCAGGCAACTACTTAAAAACAGAGTCATTTTTATACAAATAACGAATGGTACCAGTGCCGGATTTAAAGACCCAGGGCCCCTAGGCACTTGATATTTGGGGCCCCCAACCACCTCAAAGTTGGAAATTTAGCAAGTTAAATACACTAGTACAGAAAATGCGATTTTTAATCGACTTATATAATGAACATCATAATAATACAGTATATTATTACTATAGAAGAGACTGGGATTAGTTTTCTCGGGGTAAGTTTTCCACCAGGCTTTATACAAGAAAAGAGCTTTTAGGAGGCGTCAAATGGCTGCTTGGTTTATGAAGCAACTCGTTTTATGTCACCCCACAATAATTTTTACTCAGTTAGTGTTGTAAACTTTTCGTTATACTGCTGGGTTTTTTTTTAAATTTCAACGTTGCGTGAATTTTCATGCTACTATCAAACCAAAATTAAACGCAATTATATTAAACTTACAGTTTTATTGTTGCGCATTATAAAAGGTGACCCTTCTCTCTACTTAAACTATACATCCGTTTCCAAAATAATTTAAAATTCTACTCGTCAAGGTTTTATTAAAGTCAAAATATGACGGCGGGACATGTTTTTCAAAATTTCACAGCAAGTTTTCCAACAATGGCTTTTAGAAAAAAAAAGCTTCAACCTTTGTAAATTAAGCTACATATTCCCAAAACCAAATTATTTTTCATCATATGAACAGGTAATGAAAAAAAAATGCTCCAGATTCAAAGTTGTCTGCATAGTACTGAAAAAGGAAGCTGAATGAACTCGTACTAGACGAAGTTTTTTGTAATTTTAAAGAGATGATATTAAATTGAGATGTAATTTTAAAGAGATTCCAGATGATAATGACCTTTAATGAAATTGGTATAGCCAATTATAAGAAACTAGCTTCTTTTTTTGTTTAAATAAATTATTCCGGGTTTTCTCTTTTGAGCTATTTTAGTCTACAAAAAATCTGCGTAAAAAATTAAAACCATGTTTTTCAAAAGTATTAAATCTTTTTAAAACAATAGTTGGAATATTTACCCCAATCACTTTTTGGCAGTCTGAGAAAATTTACCCCGCATACGGGGCGAGTATCAACTAACAGTTTTTTGCATATGGTAATCCAGGGTGTTTTTTAAGGATATTAGCGGACACTTTTTTTAATTAAAATTATTTTTGATCAAATTACTTTAATTAAAATTAATTTTTAATTTAATTTTCTATTGTAAATGCAGTTTTTTTACAAGATTAAGAGAATAGTCTAAAGATAAATTTAAAATGTATTTAATTTATGAAAATTAATTAAATAAGTAAATTTAATTGCACAAAAAACAATTTTTAAGAAATAATGTGTAAATGTTACGACCAAAACCCGAATTCGGCTACTTTGCGAATTGGCTAAGGAAGCTGTAAATTGGCTGGTCAATATTCGATTTTTCCGTGATTTCAGAAATAGGCCGGACAGTTCGCGCAGTTTCATGAAAGGATCAGCTAAAGTTGAACGAAAAAATTATTGGCATGTTATATTGGCTCCGTATAGCCGTTAAAAATTACTAGCTGCAATTGGATGCGCGGCCATTTGAGACAAAATAAAATATGACATTTTTTAAATTTTAACTTAAAATCTTGTCTATTTTATATTTTTAAAGCATAATATTCACACTTTTAAATTAAAGAAGAAATTAAAAGGGGCAATATTTAGAAAATTAACTTTTAATAAAATAAAACATTCAGACTTTCTTTAAATAAGCAAATTGTATTTTGGCCGACATCGTGGATACTTCGCGAAATTGCTGGAAAGTATAGAATATTCACTGACTATTTCAATTACAAACTAACAATAAAATTTATAGAACATATTTAAAAGTTTAAGATGAACAAAAAAAATCAATTAAATTATTTATTTCAAACTTAAAAGAAATTAATTCTTATGTTTAATTAAACTTTCAAAATCGTACAAGCGAATCTCCAAAGTGAAATATTTAGAAATTGCATGCATTTTATATATAAAAAAGTATTGGGCGTGTTTGAACACTTTGTCGAGGAAAACAAAGCAACCAATAAAATCGCAGTTCGAAGCGCGTGACGCCATAAGAAATAGTTCCCTTTAATTATTATAAAACGTGCTTTAAATATAAAACAGCCATTAAAGAGTAATGAAAGCAGAATTAAACAACCATTATTAGATGTATGCTAAGCATTTAGATAAAAACAATAGAAAGATAGAAAAAAATAGCGTCCAAGTCCCAAGTTCATAACAAACATACGCATATCTTCAGATACTTTAGGGTAGAAATTAAAGTAACCAAAATTTTACTAAAAAGAAAAAAACGTCTGTCTTTTTATCAGTTGGCATAAAATCTTATTCGCGCAAAAATTACTCGGTTTAAAAATAAATCCTAGGGAGTAGGGGGGGGGGGGGGGGCAGTTTATTTTATTGGACCTTACTGGTTTATGAGTGCACAATATAGCTACTCAGCAAAAAAAAAGAGAAGAAAAAAAGAAAACCCACGCCACATTTTATTTAATTAGAATCGGAATCCGTCAGACGATATGTTTTCAGAGTTAGGCGAATTGCGATTTTCATTTTTCTTTTTTTACTTTTAATTTTTTAAGGGCCCCCTTTCTGACTGGGCCCCTAGGCCCGGGCCTTGTAGGCCTAGGCAGTAATCCGGCACTGAATGGTACAAGTCAGCTGCTTCGGTATCAATATTTTTGAAGATCTTGAACATTTTCTTTTATATCCGAAAGATCGTGCGAGCTCGGTTGGAAATTGATATGAAGCCTGAATCAAATCATTATTATGATATATAGGTACATGTTTCGTCACATAATCAAAACTCAAAATTAAGTATATTTATTACCTGTATTCGGAGCAATGAATACAGATTGAAAAGAGGGAAGTCAAAAATATTTTTCATGTCTCTCCACAGGAACAACGCAGCCATGTCTCAAACCATTGATCTCGCCCACTACAAAAATTAAACATTCGCCCGGGGCCCCCACCTGATTTGCGGTATTAACAACTCAACACTCATCAAGCAGTGATCATCGGTTTTTTTTTTAGAATGTAAAAAATAAAAATCTTTCCGACGAAGCCAATTTTTTTAAAAAAAAAAATTATAAATAGAAATTTTGTCGAAAAAAGTAACTTTGCTCTACTCTACTTTGGGAAGTTGTAATTTACAAGTAATTAGTAAATTGCAATGAGTTACATTTAAAACAAGTACCAAGGCCCCACCCCTGTATAATAAGTTGACGACATAAGATGTATAACGAAAAAAAACCCTGGTCAAATATTACTTGACCTTCTAGCTTTAATTGTTTCGCAGGCCGAATGCGTCAAGAAAAGATTCAAGGACTAAACAAGCACTTTTTCAAGCATTCGAAAGTGTTTCAAACAAAACTGAAATTTCAATGAAAATACTATTATAATACAACTTTGATAATAAAAGTGTTGTTAGTTTATTAACGCCTTCCACAAATTGAAAGTGTAAATGTTATAAATAGTAGTAACCTATAGTAAAACTAGAAAGATGTTTTTGAACGCATTAGTACTTACAAAATCGGCTTAGTGTATACTGTTTCCTATATGGCAACACATAACATAATACACTTATTCTAGTAACTCTTTCCTTATACCCAAAATGCAACACTAATAACATAATACACTTTACTTTATTCTAGTAACTCTTTCCCACCGAGCTAACACGATCTTGCTGATCGTTAATTTGTATAAAAAATCGACTTTTGTTTTTAGGATGGTACAATGATTTTCTGGCTTGATGCTGCTTAACACAATTGTTTTCGATAAAACTGCAAATCAGTCCCATAATTAAATCACACGCAGCTGACCCACCGGTAAATTAAAGGGATATTTTTTGTAACTTAAAAAAAAAACGAAATATAATAATAAAAACAGAATATAAAATTATAAAAGCCCCTCTTTCTGCTATGTGGCTCTCTTATATGCAGTAGGAGATGAAGAATAACCTTTAATAGACAGATTGATTTGAAATAAAAACTTTAATTAAAAATCTTCTTAAAACATAATTGGAGACAAAATAGAAAAAAACAAAAACCAGTCTTACTTAAATTGAAGAAATAAAACTATGACGAACGTTAAGGATTGAGCGAGTTTAGTTTTAAAAATAGAATAATAAAAGTTCATGTGAACGTCAAATACCGTCCACACCCGCGGTCGGAAGAGCAAAAAGAGAGACTCGAGAGTTGAAACTGCACCACACGACACGAGTCAAAACCACGTTGGTCTACGTTACCATGCCCAATCTGCGGAGCTGGCTCTTAACACTCCGATACTGCCCGTGACGTCACGGCTTAAAATGCCGATCCTAATAATGGACGTTCATCCGCGGGCAACAAATTGCGTGATAACTTAACAATTGCTCCGCCTCCACACAATTTTTGCAAATCTATCTCCCAAAAGTTTAATTTTTTTCAAATTCAAAAATTTAAGTTTAAGTTTAAATTTCTCACTCAATCTAAAAATACAAAAATTTATAGAAAAAATTCAAATATTCCTAAATCCTATTTTTCAATTAACTTTTGAAAAAAATTTTAGCACAAAATAAGCACAATAACCATTTCAAGATGAAAAACTTGATTTTCATTAAACATTGAAAAAGTTCTCAAAACAACCTGACTTAATTGTTATCAGTCCAAAAAGTCCATGAAAAAATGTCCTTGTACAAATTTCTTCAATTTTTCTTTTGCTTTGAGGTTTTGTAAAAAGATCGGCAGGATTATTCTTTGTATTAACAATACCATAAAGATCAAACAATTTCTTCCCAAAACCAAATTTTCTTAAAAATGATAGTCTGGACCATGAATATGTTTCGTTCTGTGAATTTTTCGATCGATATTCGAAAAATTAATTGCAGATTCATTATCACAGAAAATAGTAGGTATTAATTCGTTACAAATAATTTTTTGTTACTAAACACCTCATTAAAATACGAAAAATCCAGAACGAGCTCTTTACTACTTTACTACTAGGCATTCAGTAAGATGCCAATGAACTCCCTCTCATTCTCCGATCCATCGTTGATAGGGCAACACTCTTCTGTTTACTAGTCTGCCACAAGAATTTGAGATCGATCGATTCGAATAGGAATGAAACCTCCCAGAGATATCCTATCATCCCCTGTTGGCCGGCGAAGTCCGCGTCGGCATAGCACTGTATAAAGTGAAGACTCTACCCTCCTGCTAAGGTCGGAAGCATCAGATCTTGGCTCTGTTTTGAACTAGCCAAGGAGCTTGATCAAAGCATTCCAATGACAGTCATTCCAGGATTGCTCGGAACTGCGATAAGATGTTGACTGCGTGGTTATGTCCACGCGTTCGGCTGGCAATGAACGCTAAGCAAATCCCAGAACAATTATTGTCCGGTAAGGCAAGTTGGCCATCTCTCCTTCTGCTTCGTCGTCAGTCGGAGGACACTGAGACTTGGAAAGAACGGTCCCCTTGGGCTATTGGCAGAGAACAAATTGTGGCAAATTATAATTCTTTATTTAGATATTGCAGACTTTCTGTATGTACGATCTTTGATGCATAAATAAAGTAGATGGTTAGTTTCATCTTCTCGATTTCAACTCCCTAACAATATACTTTGTTCTTCTTCCCAAAACTTTCACATCAAAACTCTGCTTTCATTTTTAAAATTGCAATTCTTATATCTTCATTGGTTCTTCCAAACAAGACAATATCGTCGACATACAAAAGTACTAGTAATTTGTCCTCAAAATGTAAGACACAAGTTCGCCCCAATCTAACTTATTAAAATTGAATGCTTCTAAGGTTTTTATGGACTCTCGCAAACCCCCATCTCTCACGATCCACTCCTCTGTGAAGTCCGACAAAAGCTTGTTTAGGAACGGCAAACGTGATTTGGTTTTTCCTTTATCTTTCAAATCCTGTGCTGGTCGCAATACAAGATGTATTCGGATAGCGGGCATATCAGGTAATGGGGTAGGGTAGGGGCAGGTAGGCGCACTTCACATCTAGTTGGGACAATGAACTCCAACCATAAAAGAACACTAAAATTGAAAAGAGATAGTCCTATGACTGCAAAATTTACCACGGGGCTGAAGACTTTCAATATCGTAGTGTAATATCCCTTGAGCTGAGCGCAACCTGTTCGCTACGAGTCGGTTTGAAAACGCACTACTTGATTATTTTCATTTACATTTAGTAGTAAATACCCAACGATTGCCTAAAATTTTATCATTACAGGTTTTATCAACAAGGTCAAATACCATCTCGATCTTCATAATTTTGAGTTTTCCTCTTATCATTTGCTTTCTTGCCACTCATTTGATGCGGCTCTCAAAGCGGATTCATATTCCCTGTGGTATCTTTTATGCTTCTAGTCAGATATGTCATATTCAGAAGTAGAAATCACTTCTGAATCGATCTCTCACAAACTTCACGCCGAAGAGTTCCTTACCTTTCCGCAAAATTGAAAATTTCAGGGTGATCACTTTATATTTTTTCCTGCAGTACTTTTTCTACTTCGTTGTGCGATCGTAGAACCTAGCCTTCTCATCTTCTTTAACTTTGTAGTAGAATATCTACACCCGCGATTTGTCATCTTCTCATGCAGGTTCTCTCATACCACCCACCGGTTTACATCTTTTAATTTTCGTGGATTCAGGAGTAGTATAAGTATTGGTAAAGTTCTATCCAGCCTTTGCTTCCCTTCTGTTTTTTAACGACCTCGACTATTCCTTCCTCATCACTTTCTGTAAAATCCTTCAGAATATACGGGATTCATAAAGTTGACCGGTTTCTGGATGATTCGTTTCGGTTTTTTTCTCTTCAAAAAAGTTACATTGATTGTTTCGAATGATTTTTCTTTCCTTCAGGAATCCCCAGATTCGGATATCTCACCCTGGTTTTCATGCATATCCACCAAAATGGTTCCAACGCTTGGCTCTCATATTCAGACTTTTTTCCCTTAGCTGCGTCGGGATTCCGACGTATACTGGTGTTCCGAAGACCTTGAGTTGTCCTGACAGAGGCCTTTCTTCCACTCAAACAGCTCGAAAGGCGGTCTCACCTTGGTTCCCGTACAAAGTCCGATTCCATGAATAAGCGAAATAGAGTAGGCGCTTTTCAGCCAGAACTTGTCTTCGAGACCACTGTCCCCCCGCAGTTTGTTCCTGACAGCATCAACAGCAGTGTAATTGAATCTCTCTGTCAACTCCATTCTGCCAGTACTGTAAGGTTTGGTGCGTTCTGCTCGGATCCCTGATCTTTCGAAAAGATGTTAAAATTCGCATTGCAGAACTCCAGTCCTTGTCAGTTCTGACGTTTAAGACGTCTGACCCCGGAAACCTTTCAGCCCCGCTTCTGGAATCTAATGAAAAAATCAGTTCAAAACTTCAGTTGTGTCACGAAGAGGATAGACGGTGACTTTCTGGAGAATTCGTCCGATAATAGACAGAAAACAGCTATGACCGACCCTTCAAACTGACTGTGTTTGAAGAGGTCCACTAAAAACAAATCCATGTGCAAAAGTCCAAAGCTTCTGCGATCTAATCTTTCCAATAGGTTTGAAAGATTTTCTTCTGTCTTCCCTAATTGCCAAGACTCACAGTTTATGAAGTTTGTCTTTAAATTTGGGCATACCACGACGCTTTCCTTTGAACTTCAGGATATTCTTATGTGTTTATGTGGCTGACTTTCGTATGCCACAATCAATAGATTTTTCTTTCGTGTTGCTGGTTGCTAGGCTTTGCGCTTTCCGATATTTGTGATGTGGCAAACCCTTCCAATTATCGGATACGTGGGGTAACAGAAATAAAGCCGTTTTTCTTATTGGCGTTGAAAACTTGGTTTTCCTCCTTTACCGAAGATATTCATTCTTACTCCTTTTTCACCGACGAAACGTCCACCCTGCCTTTCTATCAACGGCCCGCCATCAAATTGCGCCTTACTTTGAGAAAAGCAGTACATTATTTATAGATTAACTACTTCATCTTTGAGACTGAGCTTAATCTTTCCCAACACCCTCGATAGACAAGACACGCCTTCCACTCGCCACAAACATAGTTAGCGTTGCTCACCGGAAGTGCAATTCTGAAATACACTCTTTAATTTCCACAAAAATGTGTCGCTCGCATGCTGTATCCACTATCTCACACGAAGCCCTATTGAGTCTCGACGTTTCTCCGCCATAAAATGTTGCTTCAACAACGAAACTTTGCCTCTTTAATTAAAAATTCTTCTGACAACTTTCGTACGGCATTCCGATTCCGCCGCTATTATGACCGATTTTTTCCACACTTTAAAACACTTGATTTTTTGAATTTTTATTGTTCTTGTTTAAACTTATTTGGCTTAACCCGGTGCAGCGGGGTTAAAAACTTCTTTTGTAACTACTCAATGCAACTAGTTGCTGATTACCCCAATGTGCTTGCTTTAAATCTAGACTCTTCAGCTAGTAGTTCTCATCCAGTACTATTATCAAATACAAAAATCCAGCATCTTTCCTCCCATCTTTTCCTTCACCGATATATAGTCCTGGACTATGACTATTGTATTTCAGCAGGAAAGATAACGTATATAGTTGAAAACTTTTGTCAACCATTCATCAAGTTTTCAGAGGATTCACAATCAGCTAGTTGGATGATAGTGTATCCGTAACCTAGCGGCATACAAACAACCCAAAAACCCAATTCGGTTCTCCGTCGTTTATGATTTCTACAAACTAAAATTCGTCAGTCAGAACCCCATGGGCTCTCGCTTGCTCCGAGATTTTTTTTTTTTTTTTTTTTTCCGGACGGAATGTTTTTCCAAAGTGTCCCCCCAGGCTTTCTTAGATCTTCATCACTACCGGTTATCAGAATCCGATATTCACATATCCACAGCTCTACTTATTCAAATATATTATATGTATAAGGCAACGGTCTGAATCTCAGTTGAAAGTCTTTAAAATTCTTTAGCAATCAGTTCCGGCGGGTTTGGGTTCTTCTTGAACCGGAAACAATGCGATAAAAACGCAATTTTTCTTTCTCCATGAGTAAAAACTTTAATATCTTCCCTACCCAAGTACCATAATTATTACGATTTAATTATCCTCAAATTATAATTAATTGCCCCGTATTTTTCAGCCAGCCATTTTTAAGTTTTAAAAGGTTAAACAACAAAAACGAAAAAATACTTTAAAAGATTTTAAAATTCTGAAATTTTTTCGAATATTCTCCTCGCTCAAAAGAAAAACGCTCGTTTAAAAAAAAGCTTCTTAATTCTTATGACTATTTATTCATATCCATATAAAACAACTCTTCTCTTTACTTATTATAAAACTCAATTTTCAAAATAAACATTCTTCAAAGAACACAACGATTTTCAAAATATTAAGGTTTTCCCAAAAATAAACTTAACTTCAAATTTTTCTAAGTTAAATCTTCCACACTGGTTTACATTGTCAAAAACTGCTTATATTCTACTCAAATCGGGTTTATTCCTTCTATAGGGGGAAAAAACTGGGGCCCCATAAATCCCATTAAATATAGCCTTCTAGCCTCTTTCTGATAATGTGGCTCTCTTATATTGCAGTAGATGAAGAATAACACCTTTAATAGACAGATTTGAGTTGAATAAAAAAACTTTAATTAAAAAAAAAAAAATCTTCTTAAAAACATATTGTGGAGACCAATAGAAAATAAACAAAAACAGTCTTCACTTAAATGAAGAAATAAAACTATGAAGAACGTTTAAGATTGAGCGAGTTTAGTTTAAAATAAATAATAAAGTTCATTTGTGAACTTCACAATACCGGTCAACCGGCGGTCGGAAGAAGCAAAAAGAGAGACTGAAGAGTTGAAACTCCCACAACGACACGAAGTCAAAACAACGTGGTCACGTGACCCGGCATCTGCGGAGCTGCTCTTAACTCCGAGACTGCCCGTGACGTTCACGGCTTAAATGCCGATCCTAATATTGGACGTCAACCCGGCGGCACAAATTGCGTGATAACTTAACAAATTATCTAATATATAAATCGAAAATAACAAATGATAATAAATTACAAATAACAACAATTAAAAATGAAGTGTAATAAGCTAAAAATTGAAAAAAATGTTAGAATTAGTAGCAACTGCTATTGTCCTATTCAAAACCAAATCATAACGAGAAGATACTTAGCGTTGGTTGTGATCTTTTTAAAATAGGAGCGTTGGGAAAAAATTCACTTCATTATAAAAAGTCGGCTAATCATAATCTTGTGAAACTTCGCTCGACAAGTTAGCAACTTTTTAAAATTGGCTAGGTTTGTTTGCATTGTCGCACTAAGTAAAAGGGAGTCGAATCCCCCCCACATCCCACCACCCCCCACCCCCAAGAGCTAAGGATGCAACACCCCCATCAGCAGCAAACGACCCCCCCCCCAGAAACCAGTCCCTCGATAAACATACAAAATTATTAACCACCTCTGCTCTCCCTCCAAAAAAATAGGAATTACTGATATCATAATGCGTATATACCTACAGTAGCTCTCATTAAGTAGTTATTGACTAACTCAAATTATCTTATTTTAAGAACGATTTGTTAATATCACAAAGTTTTTCATGCTCTTTAACTTCAAGATGATGGGTGAAGGGCCGTTAAATAGGTCGCTAGAAAACAAAAAAAAAAAATACACGAATAGATCTTTTTGCATGAAATAATACAAAATGAATTTTATTGGAACTTACTATTATTACTAACTGCTCTCAAAAGTAATTTGACACTTCTATAAACGAGGATAAAACCCATTTTCTTTTGTAAACCTATTCAAAAAAAAAATTGTATTACTAGCCTTGTAACCTAAGTAGCTAATACTTGGTTGCATAGCCCCTAGACCTAAGAACAAGCTTGGTATCAAAAAGGCATAGTCAATCAGTTTTTTTTTTTTTAATGACACTGAGAGGAATTTGGGCCCATATCCTATCCTTACGCAGTGCTTGAAGTAAGTCTTCTTTGCTGGTGATTTCACGTTGCCTTATCCTCTTGTCTAAACTGATTCCTCCACATGGTCTTCAATTGGATTTAAGTTGGACGTTGAACTTAAGCCAATCCAACATGACATCATTAATCTGAGCAAGAAAGTCTTTATACCTAAACATGTTTGGAGGCATGTTTTGGATCGTTGTCATGCTGAAAAAGGAGGAGCCAATTCATCCTCAAAAACTTCTTCAGTGGTTTAACATGTTTTTCTTCTAAAATCTGAGCATATTTTTTAAGCGGTACCATGAATGCCTTTCAATGTGGACCAAAGGACCAACAACGGCCCGTGAAAAGCAACCTCAGACCATAACATTGCCTCCACCGTGCTTTACGGTGGGGACTTGGTGACGAACCTCGTACCGAGTGTTCACAGGGCGTCTGACATAACCGTATATCGTCTGACGAAAATAAATTAAATTTACTTTTGTCGCTAAATAGTACTATCGCCCAATCCTTATTGGCCCAAAAACTTGTGCTTTTCGGCTAATGCAAGTTTGGCCTTTCGGTTCTTCACCGAAATTAATGGCTTCTTGCTGGGACGTCGGCCATACAAACCGTTGAGGAAACAGGAGGAACAAAGTTGAGGAACCGTGGTTGAACAACCGTTGAGGAACAAAGAGGTGAACGTTTGACGGTGGATACATCAACATCTACGCCATGTGATGCTTTTAAATCCGGCGTTATATCGACAGCAGTTAGGCGTGGATTTGCATCCTATCTCCGTCGAATAAGCCTATCAACCTTCTCTGTTGTTTTTTAGGCCTGCCTGACCTTTGTTTACTATTAACTGTGTCTCGGGATTCATATTGACGCTTCCATACACTCACAATTTGTTTTGAGAGATTAAAGTCTCTGGCTACGCTTGTTTGTGACCGACCATCTTGTAATGCCGTAATTGCAGCCACTTTGAGATCAGTAGAGTATTCTTTCACCTTGGGCATGTTTTTATTTACATTCCGGGACGTCAACAGAAACGTAAACCACACTGAAAACACAATAAAATGTTTGTCAATTTAACTGGGAAGCAAAAATACATACTTTGTCAAAATACTTTTGAACCCAGTGTTTTCTAAAAAAATAGGCTTTTCTACCTGTGCTTACCTTGACAGCTTTCTTCAGCGGTAGTTAGATGTCAACTGCTGATCTTTGCTCACAAAACTGAAATGTGACGGATCTTTCATAAGACTGCGTCTCTAGTGGCAAAAACTGTTTTGTCAAAATACTTATGAGCGCTACTGTATATGGAGTAACTAATCTAAGGGACTACTTGCACCACATCTTATCTTTACGGTGTGTACAAGAAACCTTATAGTAAGATGATTATTTGAATGCCGTCGAATGGGGTAACTTTATCCCAAGAAATAAACCTAGTACAGACCTCCTTCCCAGAATATTTTTTATACTGGTAGGTCAACGTCGAGTTGTCCCTAAATTAAAAAGAAAAGCACAATTTTGAATGGTTTTATACAAAGAAATACAGGCTATAGCTATTTTTTAATTTCCATTTAAGGCGAAATGGGCGCGCTGCACCACGCGTCTCCAGACTCAAGTGCCTCAGTGTTAATCCAATGAAAAAAATATATTTTCACTGCCGCATTTATCCGGCTGTATTGAATGCTTTTACAAACGTTTTTTTAGAATAATAAATGTAGATAACTTATAGGTCTCCATAATCCCACTTTTTAAAATTGCTTCGAATATTTCTTGTAAAATTATTTATTTACTCGACTTTCTCTACCACTCCTGAAATAATTTTTTTGGTTATCATATATCCTTTTAGGTAATTTCAATAACTTTAAAACCTTCGTTCTATACTAGCCAGTTACCATTTGACACGGCACGCGGTTTTTCTGGGAAACCTTATTATGATGTCCATCAGGCTTATAGAAACTTGTATACCAAATTTGAAGTCCGTAGTACTTTTACTTTCTGCTGTGTTTTTAGAGTGCTTTCAAAACAGCGATCCAATGCTCAAAACCACCTTTGTTTAGAATAAGAACCATCCAAAACGAGTAGAAAACACGAAATTTCTATTTCAGATTTTTGACCCCATTGCAATATTTTTATTACTTTATACTTCACAATGGAAAGTAAAATCTTTAAAAATAATTCTCATTTTATTCATAGGTAGTTAACACATTACACTCAAAATCCGATACGTAGAGCTTTCTCGGAAAGGGTTACTAGAATAAAGTGGATTATGTTATTTGTTGCCACATGGCAACAGTATACACTAAGGGACATGTAAGTTTAATTTGTCGAACAACTCGTCTAGTTACTATAGGAAGGTAACTACTAATTCCAACATTTACATTTGAATTTTGAGCGTTAATAAACTACCAACACTTTCATTATGAAAGTTGTATTATAATATTAATTTGAAAATGTACGATTTATTTAGACTAACAATATAAATTGTTTGCAAAAGCTGTTTGTTTCGTCTTGAAGCATTCGGCAGAACAACTGCAATCTGGGGTCAAGGTTAATTAACCGTTTATTTTCGTACTCTATGTCGTAAACACCAAAAAGAACACTTGGTCATAATTGAACATTTCTGAACCACGTGGCCATCAATTCGGATTATACGCATTACGTATGCCTAGTTCTTTCGTACAGCCAACACACGGTATTGAAGCGTCATATCTTTCGGTTACATTGAACATAATAAAGTGTAATGACGTAATAAACATAGCTAACATTATAAAGTGTTCCATATTAAATTCCAGACATGACTCATTCGTTTTCTGCAAAAATTGTATTAATATCTCTATCCATTTCTCTTTTATTAACTTTTAAAAACAGATAGTCCATTTTGGGACATCTTGTAAATTAAAAATTATCCAAGTAACACAGTCTTATAGAATTAATGTGTTTTTCTGGTGGATTCGGTTATAGATGGAAAAGGACTATGTAACAACATTATTTACATACAAACCATAATTTTATGTTATAACATAACAATTTCCTCGTGTAGCTTAAGTACGATTTTAAATAAACCGAACTGCACAACATTTTAATACAGAACGATTAATATTATGGCGGGGCCGTTATTTGTTTAAATGTAACACATTACAATTACTAAATACCCGTAAAATTACTAATTTCCAAAAGTAACAAATTACTTTTAAGATTACTTTTTATGACAAAATTCCATATTTGTAATTTTTTTTGAAAAAAATTGGCATCGGTGGAAGGATGTCCCATTTTTACATTCTAAAAAAATCATTATCACTGCTAGATGAGTGTTTATAATCACCGCAAATGTTTAATTTTTGTGGGAACAATGCTTTGAGACAGTGGCTGCGTTGTGCCTTTTGAGAGACAAGAAATATTTTTGACTCCTCTTTTCAATCTTGTATTGCAAAGCTCCGAATACAGGTAATATATTCTAATTTTGAGTTTTGATTATGTGACGAGACATGTACCTATATATCATAATAATGATTTGATTCAGGCTTCATAACCCTTTCCGACCGGGCTCGCACGATCTTTCGGGTATAAAAGAGAATGTTCAAGATCTTTAAAATATTGATACCGAAGCAGCTGACTTGTACAGCTGGGGAAAAAAAAACGGATCACCCCTCGTTTCTCGGCTGCTATTGATCAAGGAATTTTGTGTAAGGTGTCAATTTTCAGGAAATAGCGCGAGGAATTGAGAACTGGCAACAAAAATTGCAATAGGGATCGTCTACATATTAAAATGAGTACTAACTTTGAAAATTCCAATGGCAACACCCAATTTTTTTACATAAAAATGTTCAGCACCTTCAAAATACCCCATGTTTAAAAAAGAATTATTTATTTTGCATTATTTGCTGAGATATTAAAGCCTTAATTTTGAACTCGTTTAGGGGCAAATCTCCTAAGTGAAAAAAGGTAATATTTTGGTTGTGTCTTTTCAAAACGACAAGCTAAAAAAGGGTTAGCACAATCTCGCCAACGGATGCTAGAATTTAACTATCTTCAGTAATAATGGGATTTTTCGAATGTTTTTTTTTAATTTTTAATTTTGGATTTTAAAATTCAGAAATAAAATAAAGGCTAGAAGATGAAAATTTTTAATTTTAAATTAAGTTGCATAGACGGTTATTTATAACGAACAGATTTTCAAATGCTATTAGTTATAATCAGATTGGCAAACATGATAATTACATTTATGTTTTAAACTTTTTATGCAAAATTTTGTTTCATTCACATTGTTGCAAGAAGTTGTTTAAAGTTCATCGCACTCTATCTGTAATATAGGCCCAGTGGCCTAGTGGTAGTGCTTATTTCGCATTGCCACGCCACAGGTCCAGGGACCGAATCCCGGATTGGGCGAGGTTGACCCATCCTTTCATCCCTTAAGTGGGTCGATATATTGGGGACCAAGCATGCGTGGGGAACTAAACGCTGGGGATTCCGCTTGAGGCTTTCCACAAAACCGGGACATATACCTTGCACCCCAGAGCCCTAGGTCACAAATGCTGAAATTGGCACGGCAGGCCCTGGCCCACTAACGGGCTGTTGCGCCGAGGATTTTAGTTTTTTTTTTTTATCGGTAAACCACGTATTGCAAATTGTGGGTTACGACCTTAACACGATATTTAAGGAAAGCAAAATAAAATTACTCAGAATGATTTGGTAATGATTTTTAACTAACGCAGTAGGCACTAATCATTTTAAATAATTAATGTGATAACAATCAAATGTATTAAAAACCGAATTTCAATAACATTTTGGGGTATTTAATTTTTATTATATTTAACATACTTTTTGAAATTGTAATGGAAATAACATACATTTAAAAACATAGTAACCGATATAATTTAATGTTAATTATACAAACAAAATACATTGTATGCACTTGAAATAAGAAAATATTTTTAGACATTTGACAGAAATCAATAATTTGAATAAACATTTACCAACAAACACTTTTTAATCGCTAAACGATAATGCAATTTAGGATCAAATTTGCCGAGTAATTTTTTACACGGTCCCTAAAATTCGTCCTTTTCAGTTTTTTTACAATAACTCGGCAAATAATTGTTATTGAATTAAAAAATTCGGGATTTTGGTTCTACTTGATCTACTTTACCGATTTATGTAAAAAAAAATTGGGGTTGCTATTCATGTTTTATTTTTTCTTATTTAAATTTAAATAAAAAAGTATTAAAAATGAAAAATTGATGAAAAAACATGTGTGATTTGTTTTTGGAAAATTAAGAAGTATATAATGAAAAAAAAATCTTTGCTTAATTCATTTTATTTGTAGAGGTATGAACAAAAGTTTGTGAAACTCTTTTAACATTACGGACGGCCAACTTTGAATACTTATTATCTCAGAAAATAAAGCAAAATATATAATTCTTTTTTATACATGGGGTATTTTAATGGTGCTGAACATTTTTATGTAAAAGAAATTGGGTGTTGCCATTGGAATTTTCTAAGTTGGTACTCATTTTAATATGTAGACGACCCCTATTACAATTTTTGTTGCCAGTTCTCAATTCCTCACGCTATTTCCTGAAAATTGACACCTTACACAAAATTCCTTGATCAATAGCAGCCGAGAAACGAGGGGTAATTCGTTTTTTTTCCCCAGCTGTACCATTCGTTATTTGTATAAAAAAGGACTTTGTTTTTAAGGAGTTGCTGGCATTGACGCTGTTTAACACATTTTTTCTTTCGATAAAACTCCAAATTTAGTCTCACAATTTTAAATGAGCACAATCTGACGGCCGGTATTAAACGGATATTTTTGTACTTAAACGAAAAATAAATAAAAGAATATAAAATTAAGTAATATATAACTCGAAAATAACAAATATAAATTATACAATTAATTAAAGTGTATAAGCAAAAATTGAAAATGTAAATGTTAGAATTAGTAGTATCTGCTATTGTCCGATCATAAGGAGAAGATACTTGGCGTTGGTCGTGATCCTTTTAAAATAGGAGAGCTGGAAAAATTCACTTAACCCTTTAAGATCCTTTCAGGTGGCACTGATTTAAGGATATGAGACTAAAATGTTATGAGTTTTACCGGAAAAGTTGCCTAAAACAGCATCAATGCCATACTCCTAAAAATAATTTACAACGATTTTTTAAAATTCGCCTTCCGTGTAATTTCATTTTTTTACATCTAAAATTATTCCGGGCTATAAAGGAGGTTAAATAATATGTTCCACAAGTGGAACGTTGGCGTATAAAAGGTTAATTAAAAAAGGCGGCAACTCATAATCTTGTGAAACTTCGTTCGACAAATTAGCAACTTTTAAAATTGGCTGCTTTGTTGCTATTGTCGCATTAGTAAAAGGGGAGTCAATACCCCCCAACCAGAACTAACGATGCACCCCCACCCCCCAGAAATGACCCCCAGCCCTCGATAACATACAAAATTATTAACCATCCTCCCCCCAAAACAATCGGAATTCTATATTCATAATTCATATGGACTTATATGGAGTAACTAAACTAAGGGACTACTTACACCACATCTTATCTTTACGGTCTATACAAGAAACCTTGTAGTAAAAGATTATTTGAGTACCGTCGAATGGGGTAACTTTATCCCAAGAAATAAACCTAGTACACACCTCCTCCCCAGAATATTTTTTTTTATAATGGCAGGTCAAGGCCGAGTTCTCCCTAAATTAAAAACTCAAGCACAATTTTGACTGGCTTTATACAAAGAATTACAGGCTATAGCTGTTTTTAATTTCCATTTAAGGCGGAATGGGAGCGCTGCACCGCGCGTCTCCAAACTCAAGTGCCTCAGTGATAATCCACTAAAAAAAATATATTTTCACTGCCGCATTTATCCGGCTGTATTGAATGCTTTTACAAACGTTTTTTTAAATAATAAATGTAGATAATTATAGGTCTCCATAATCCCACTTTTTAAAATTGCTTCGAATATTTCTTTGTAAAATTATTTATTGACTCGACTTTCTTTCTCTACCACTCATGAAATAAATACATTTTTTGGTTATCATATATCCTTTTAGGTAATTTCAATAACTTTAAAACCTTCGTTCGATGGCAGTTACCGTTTGACGCACGCGATTTTTTGGGGAACCTTATTATGATGTCCGTCAGGTTTATAGAAACTCGTATACGAAATTTGGAGTCCGTAGTACTTTTACTTCGTACTGTAGAGTGCTTTTAAACAGCGATCCAATATTCAAAACCCCCTTTGTTTAGAATAAGGACCCTCCAAAACGTATAGAAAACACAAAATTTCTTTTTCAGATTTACGACCCCTTTGCAATATTTTTATTACTTTATATTTCACAATTGAAAGTAAAAATCTTTTATAATAATTCTCATTTTAGGTAGTTAACACATTACACTCAAAATCAGATACTTAGAGCTTTCTCAAACTTAATCAGATTGATACCGACTATGATTCATAAAGAGCATCAGTTGTGCTTTTAGGGAATGAATGAAAATTCGATATTTTTTTGGATGCTTTGTTAGGTTGAGATTAAATAAAATTAATGGTTTCAGTCATTTGTTTTCTATATTATCGTTGAAGACAAATATAGCGGAGTAAAGACCAAAAAAATTAGGAATATGTAATTTGTTATTTGTATAATTGTTTTCTTAATTTATGTGTTCCCGGAAAAAAAATATTTCAGTTCGGAATCTTGTTGGGTTGCAAATTCAAAAATATATTTTTTATGCCGATGAAAGGTACAACATCTGGTTATGTATTTAAACATCGTCGTATTACAAAAAGGGCTTTTTTAAAAAAAATATTTACGGTATTTGTGATGTATATTTCATTTTTAAACAGCCAACAAAACACGATCTGTGCGCACGCAGTATATTTGCATATGACTGAGGTGCGCACTCAGTAAATTTGCTGTTTAAGGCATTTTTTTTTCGATAAAACTCTTAACAGTTAGTCCATAAACTTAATCAGCACCATCTGATGGCCGGTCTTAAAGGGTTATTTATAACACGTCGGTTTTTAGACATATCGGTGCCGTTCTATCGCTATTTATGGTTTTCTCATGCGCTGAACATTTTAAGATAGGAAAAAGTAGATGTAGCCATTCGAAATTTTCGAGTTTCTGTCACTATAACCGTAACCGTGAGCACCACTATGAAATTCACAGAATATCGAGCGCATACCTCCAAATAACTATATTTGAAATCTCATCTCGATCGGTTAACTGGAACGGAATCTAGAAGCACAGATGTTGACAAAGTTTCTTTATAATCACCCTGTATATTACCAATGTTAATAAAATAATGAGAATCATTACCTAGAACAACCACCTCAAATCAATATCTGCTACGAAAATAGTAATTATAATGCATTCGTTTAAAATGATGTTTTTGTATTCCTTTACTTAAAAAATTATTCTATACATCGAAAAGATATTCAAAAACCGTTTATACACAATCACTTGCTCCTGATAATTATGCAACGAAAACGCTTCATACAAAGAATCAGACCAAATTCTTAAAAATAAAACCATTTGGAACGAAGGTGCCGAAGCTCTATTCACTAAATATTACAAAATGAAACCTGTCGATAATTCATAAGAGCTTTTAAATAGGCATCCGATAAAGTTGCATGATTACGTTTACAGGAAGTTCGAATATATCATATGCACGCTATGCTTACTTAGGCGTAGTTTCTAAAGTGATTAGGTAAAGTAAATAACTAAGCCTTTATTCATCGTTTTGGGAAATTCCTAGTATGGGGGTTTAAAGCCAAGTTTCCGATTCATCGCCAACAAGCACTTCATTTCGCCAAACACTAATCTATTTTCAGTGCTGTAAATTTGAAGCATCATTAGTAGTTTTATATTTAATAAGTACTGACATTTTTGTGAGTGTGTTGCAATCGAATCATAAGTAACAAATTCCTTAAGTTGTTGAGTATAAAAGTACGTTTTTTTCACTAAATTTGGATAATAGTAGGGAGCTTGGCGTTAAAAACCCTGTAAAATGTGAATTTTCTCGTGGGAAGAAGCTCACCGTGACATAAAAATAATTTCAATCCACACGAACACATTTCGCACGTCAAATTTGTACCCCAAACTTGATAAACGTATAATGATATGCAAATGAACTCGATTGGCACGCACATCATCTCTCAAATCAATATCTCACCTCCCTTTTGAATCATCAAATCAACTATACAAAATGGGAAAATTTGAATATTTGGAAAACGTTGTAGAAGGGAAATTTAAATGGTGGCTTAGTTCAACTTTTCAAGTCTATTGAATTATTGATTTTCTCATATACTTATTTACATAATTTATAAAAAATAACTTAAAAAGATTGTAAAAAGTAACACAAAATTCAATATAATTGCTTATATTATATAAGTTTAAACTGTTTAAAGTTGTTTTATACGATAATTATTGTTTTTTTTTTGTCGTGATCTGCAATTAAATTACAAAGAAGGCGCTTCGTTTGAATAAATTTTTCTCTTAATTTATATTTAGGGATTGCCTTTTCCTCTTGGAGATAAACTTATGATACTATTATAAGTTTTTAACTATTTGGGACGTTATTGTTTTTGCGTTTTAAACCTCTAAATTATTATTTAGCATGTATCTGCTGATGTTCTTCATACTTAATACTTCCTCTGCTGATGATGCCTCAAAACACTAAGAACTAACGATTCGATAATGCTTTTTTTCTGACACATAAAGCGGCAATGAAACTCGACGCAGCAAGAGTGTACATAACTACAAGAAGTTAAAAAAATATTTTATTCTTAAAATATGCTAATTTTAAAATATGATAAGATAGTCTATAATATTTTTAGTTTTAAAGTTATAGAAGGATATTCGTTATACAAATTATAGATATAAACCGTATTAACGACCACTTAGCCAAATGGGATCGGCAATATGTCATTATAAAAAACACAATACAAACACAAAACACAATGATACCAATACAAAAATATGTAATGCAACCGGCGAAATATGGCTTAGAAATATTTTCCCCCATTAGATTGACAATGAGGCAGCGAGTACATTTTTGAATTATTTGTTGCGGGCCAGTTTGGTCCTTAAAAGAGTAAAATGTCATAGTACGAGCTGCTTAGAATTAAGTTTTATTAACCATGTAATTCGAAATTTCTTTAGAAACATTAATTTTAGTCCGTTAACTTGAGATTTATATTATGAGGATTTTATGGAGATTGATTCGGTAAAAAAATATTTCATAGAGATCCAGGTCATTTATTAAATGAACTTCATTTTAATGTGAAAATTGAATATTCACCATCAACATAACTTCGTTTACATTACAGCTGGTAAATTCACACCTCTATATGTTTAGTGCTGCCATCTATTGTGTAACTGCAAAACGAAATTTGACTTCAACCAAATTTTCCATTTTAACCTTCAACCAAATGTTTATAACCCAAAAAGTGGACGGTATTATTATCGTACCTGTCCATTAGTAATCCCCTTACACGGCCTGAACTGCAAATGCTACCGATAAAACTACAAATGCCACACATAAGTGTGGTACTAAATTGAAAAAAAGTATCGTACTACGCTATTTCTAAATTTCATTATAAAATTCCGATTAGAAATCTATATGAAATGTAGAAAATAAATAAAAACTCACACCTATTTAGAAAAAACATTACAGATATAAATTAAAGAAAAAACTAGAAAATTCCATTCTTCAGAAAAATTTCAACTGTTGTCACTTCGATAAACGCTCAAAAACCTTTTTTTATTTAAAAAGAATACTTGAATTTATTTTTGTTGTATAAATAAGTTTGGACTGACGTCTTAGCATAAAAAAAGAAATTTTACAGAGGGTCATTATAAGTGTACTAATAAAAGGGAAGGGAAGAACGAGATCTAATTTCTCTCGGTTATAGGTGACAGTTTCTGCTATAAACCTAGATTTTTAAATTTTTAAAAGTTTAACATCTAAGCCCTTTTCTATAACATTTATAAGACTTTAAAAGAGACAAGCAAAACTGTTTTATCATTATTTCTCCAAAAGTTTGACACATGGCGCTACTACATGGATGTAAATTATTAAAATATTTTTTTAATTAATAATAATTTGCGTAAATTATCTGACATTTCTAGTTTAATTTTGTTTTTTAATTTCACCTAACCTTTGTTACAACATTCATAGTTAAAAACACATACATTCATTTTTTGAAGCAATATTTCTGCAGTCCTGTCTTTGGTAGAATTAAGCATTTGCTCTTTGAAGCAGAATACAAATTTAAAGTTCACCACTAAATATGAAATTTTTAATTTAAAATAATTTTAACTAAAATTTATATTTGTTTTTAAATTCAGTGATTGTTACTCGGTTAAGTAACTAATTAACGAATACATAATTTTTTTTATTGAATTAGGTGCAAATTGCATCTAATGTAATATCAGTTGCTAGCAATTCATACATTAATCGTTATTTTAATTTTAATTTAGAATACAATAGATGGAAATTAAAAGGAGTGAGATTAATTCTAATATTGTATAATTATAGAAAGAAGCAGTCTGGTGAATTAAGGTTGTACAATAAATAAGCAACCCATATCAAAATTAAATATCCCCAAAACAAATATAGATAGATCAAAGACTGCATTTTTATTGAAAAGTCATGGGTATTTTTACGCAAAATTTAAAGTAAGCACAGCAATTTATCTACAGAGTTGTTGTAAATACATTTTCAAGCCTTAAAAAAAAGTTTAGTTAAGCAGCTACTTAAAAACAATTTTTTTGTTATTCTTTAAAACATAAAGTTAAAAAACCTTATGTGCTATGAATTTTTGCTTTATATTAACTTAGTTTTTTTGGATATAAAAAATATTTCGCTAAAAAAAAGCCGGTTTGATCTAGAAAAGTTGATCTCTAGGTTAAAAAACGATTTTTTAAAAATCGAAAAAAAATTATTAAAAAAATTCAGTGTCTCGTATCCAAGAAAACCTTTGCCTACGACACGATAACGTCATTCACTATAAAGAAATAATTACCACCATTTAAATTGCCTTGGAATATAATAAAAGAAAAACAGCGAAATCTAAAATTCCCTTTAGTCACGCTCATTAGCGCTAACAAGCGTGAATGAAATGTACTTCTAGCGAATACGCTCCTTACTTGAGCACCTAATTGGTCGGATCTGCTTTTCAATGTCATTCCAGAGCTTACCAAGATGAAAATATCACTAGGAAAAGATTAAGCTTTCAATTCAGAAAGAAATTCCGCTTTTTCCAAACAGTAATTCCACGACATAGTTCATTAGCAGCATAATGTCGCGAGTAATTCTTAAAGCAATCATTCATGCGGTATCAGGTATTAACTATTAAACAGAATCTTCTAGGAATGCAACCCTTCAAAGGGGCTTTCGGTCCCTAAACCCATTTTACAATAAAAAAACAAGCAAAAAAGTGAGCGATAGATCTTCCCAAACCCCGCCCGTTCATCTTTACATAAATAGCCCCGAACTACGTGCACGATGTGCTAATTAGTTCATTAATTTAAAAAATATAATTTAAATTCGGTCCTCGAAGCATCGAGGATTCCAATTCAAAAAGTTTTTAAGCTTCCGAAGAAGTAATTTCAGCATTCATCCCACTTGATGATGAGATCTAGCTTTTTCGACTGCGAACTAATCCGCCAATCAGCAGACGGCCTGCCGTAGTAAAGAATGGCAATTAATTACAATCTGCCTAGCACACTGGGTTGAGAGTTTATTTTCAGGTAAACTCTCGTCCTCAGTATCGATCACTGCCGTTTTACAATTAGCTAGACATTAGCAGGACCGGGACTTTGTTACGGATTTGCCAGTTTGAAGGATTTTGTGTTTCATTCGCTATAAACGGTGGATTACTTTCTTTCCCGATCCTGCTGGATTAAGTATTAATTTATAAACCTCTGGCTAAAGCGACCTATAAAGTTTTACCATTTAAGATTATCCATCCAAAACTTAAGGCAGAGATTTTGCGACGCCAAAGTTAAACGTGTTTTCAATGCATGAGACCTGAATTTATATTTTAAACTCATTAATAAGAAGTTTACAAAATTATATATTTGTAGTAAATATAGTTTTAAATGTGTTACTTTAATATGTTTGCTTGAGATCCTCTTTTTGAAATTTTAAAAAATAATTCCTGCGTAAATAAAAGATATAAGCGTTATTTAAGTAACCTGTTGTGTACTATCCATGATTCTTACATTTAATCCATGCAGCAAGTTAGTAAAAAAATAGCATAAATAGAGAATAATTGCATCTATAACAAATTAAGTATCTAATATATGAAGTTAAGAAGATTTTAATCCGTTTTGTAAATAACAAATAATTAAGGGATCTTAACAATATGTAAACAAAAGTATGCTATTAAAATTTAAATTAATTCAATTTTGATTAACAATATTAAAATGAACAAGAAATTCACGAAGAATAATTAAATATTTGTTTAGAACAAATATGAAACTACTCTTAACTACACTAAAAATTAAGAAACGTTAATTATAACTAACCAGATTTTTATGCAAAAGAATAATGCCTTGTCGCTTTCTTAGTAAACAAAAAAAATGAACAATCAAAGAGTCACATTGTGCTACATTTTTTTACCTAATTAAAAGCTGATTTAGGTCAAAAATAATTTTTTTTTCCAAATATTATTTTTAACTAATAAAGTTTCGAATGCCATTGTTGATGTGGTTACAGCGATTTAAATGACTAAATATTAAATTTTATTTCTTATTCAATGAATACTTTGCCGGCAGACATTAGACCGATGTCCGTTCGGACGTTTAGACAGATGGATATGAATATGGGTTTCTGAGGTCATACCTACCTAACATTGTTTTTTAAAGATACGACGGATGGAACCGATTTCAGAGGGGATACGGACGGACTAACAGGCGGACATCATCAGCATGTGAATACCTACTTTTTCATTACTTTGAGTTAAAATGAGAAAAGTAGACAAAAAATATCATCGAAAAATCTGTATGCTTAAAGTTGTTTAATTTTATAATTATAACTATAAAAAAATGTCAAATTATTAAAAGCATTGCAGACAATACCAAGTTTTGTAAAGAATATTTTTACGTGAATAGTGGTAATCTGTAGACATAATAACTTAAAAAAAAACCAAGAAACCTTAAAATTGCTAATTTTGAGGCCTTAAATCCCCTACGGAGATTAACCACTAGAAAACTTATCACCGAATAATTTAAACCAAACATAGATCCAACCACCACTGAAAAACAACATTGCCATTTCTACAAAATTCCACATAGATATAGAATTCAAAATCCTTTTTGGGGAAGGCAGAGTAGTAAATATGATTAACCCAATAAAAATAATAACCCAATACCCCTTTCCCAACAGGTTCACTAAGAATGATTTTCGTTGTATTTATTTCTAACCCACCATCGTTGCGTTGTTAAACTAGTAACTGACATAAGCAAGAAGAGTGTTAAGTGCCGTTGTGTGGAAAATAACATTATTTCTATGAGAGTGAAGAAAAACAACGTAATTATTAACGCAAATAGTTTATTTAATGGAATTGTACAAGTTTCGGTAAGTCGAGGCTTACCTTCTTCAGCATTGTACACAAGCAAACTGACAATAAACGCGATGGCTAGAAGCTGGACTTAACGAAACATGTACAATTTCACCAAATAAACCATTTACGCTAATAATTACGTTGTTTTTCTTCACTCTCATATTTCTTGCGCTAAGTCGAAGATATTTTCTGAACATTATTTCAAGTTTATATTTTTCTGACAGTTTGCAGTTTGAAGGTCTCTGAGTCGAAAGAAAATTCAGAACAAAAAACATATTACTAGTATGATGTTTCTATGCGTTTCAGAAATCTTGCGCGTTGAATGTAACAATGCACAGATCTGCTTCAAAAACGAAACATACATCCAATTTGACTCTACTATTCTGTTTATTTATCAGCTTAGAAAATTCTTTTCAAATGTCTCCCATCAACACTGTTTTGTTGACGTTTTATTTAAAAAAATAAGTTTGTTGTTTGCAAACGGGCTAATGTAGCTCTGATTTGTTGGTAAAAAACATTTCTTTTTCTTACTAAAGTAACTGTAAATTGAATTTAACGAGTCATTTTTTGCATAACTTATTTATTTAGGCACGAAGAGATATATTGTATGTAATCACCCATTCAAAAGTTATTAAGAGTTATTTTATTAAGGAAATGAAGAAGTTCGTTAAAAAGTCCCATAGTACACAGACAAATACGTGCTCGTTAAATTTATGGATTTCAATGCTCGATAGGCGACGGCGTTAACTCACGATGTCGCTCGAAGATCCATTTTTTGCCATCTCAGGTGCCAAACTCGTCACTTGATTGACCTCTTTAAGTCACTTGATCTAAATGAATGGACATATTTGGCTCTGTTAAAAGATTAAATTACCAAATTGATTATTACCCATTTTCAAAAAGTCAGTTACAGTCTTGTCAAGCCAATGCCTGGGAATAAATCATCGGTAAAACGTTCAGCAGCAGATATTTGCTTGACTAACTTGTGTTATTTTTACCGATCGTGGATGTTTTAACAACGAGCCTAGAGAGGATCACACTGAACGTGCTGTAACCTGTTGGGAATACGTTAAGTCATACTGACCACCTGATCCTTATATTTAGTCACGTGAATATATTAGTAAAGCAAACCAAATAAAATCCCGCCGGATGTTACTTCGGCGCGTATATTTGTCGGGAATAAAAATAGAAATAGCGGAAAAACACTTTTTTGCTGGGTACCCGAAGAGTTTTCTTGATGTTCTAATTGTGATAACGATATCATGTAGGAAAGGGATGAATATTTGGTCGATGAATAATAGATGTTTGTTTGAGTTTTGGGATAAATTTTATTTATTGAGTTTGTCCAAAATTATCTTGACATATAATGAATTCCGATTTTTAAAATTAGAAAATGCGATTCCTAACCTTAGCGTTAAAAATATTTAAAAATCAAAATTGTTCAACAAGATAGTATAACCGGCAACAAATATTAATGCTAATTTTCAATTTGGTAAAATTTAGGATTTTTCTAATCTGAGTAACAACTTTCTGCTTAAAATTCAGACAAAAAAATTCTTTAACTCGTCTCAAAATAATATCACAGGTAACAAAAATAATGAGTCAAAAGTCTCCCTTTTACAGCTATTATTACTCTAATGATGGGAATCTTGAACATAATTAAAATGCAAACTGTTCTCCATCATTAAAAGCTTTAAAAAGTATGTTAATTAATAATTTTTCTTGGAAAGGTAATGGACAAAATGTTTATTAGTACCGTATAACAAGGCTCCTGAAAACCTAAGATTGAGAACTAAAATAATAACACAAAAAGTTATTCAAATTAACAATTGAAAATGACTAAATTTTGAAACAATAATGAATGTCTCTTAAGTTTTGCAAATAACGAGTTGAGACCTAGGACGTAACCGTGGACGATTTTGTAATGCTATTTTAATTAAACGGAAGTGAAAACTCCAAAAAAGGTCACAATTTCAAAATTTTCAGCACCTTTTCTACCAAGAAGGTAGTGAAACACAAAATTTCGGTGGCTATCCGTAGCCATTAGAACTTTGGCCTCTCACACAGAGACGTTTAAAACCCGGCCTCGGCCCTTAGAAGTTGGATAGACAAAAAACTTCATTCAAAGTACTCATTTTTAACTGAAAGAATCAGATTATCCTGGTATTATATTTTGATATCTTTGAGGTTGCATGGAAATCTTGTTTTAGAGCGTTATCTATTCAGAAACTTAAGTGTATTATTTTACACAGTCTGAATGAAAATCCTGGTTTCGAATGTTATTTTTTCACGAAATAAATTTCTTTAAAATTCTCATAATTCTGAACCAGCAAGGACCTTCTGGCGTTATTGGACGACTTGTGGCTAAGAAAAGACTTCTTATCCCCAATCTAAAAGATGTGGAGTGATCCCGTATCACGCAATTGATATATTTTAGTGCATAATAAATTAATATTAAAAGGAAGACAGAATCTTGACAAATGAAATATAACAAAAACTTTCTCAAACGTACTTATTTTCAACAGAAAGAACCAGATACCCTAATATCATATTCATATCTCTTTGAGGGAGGTACTCAAAATGGCAATCCTGTTTCAAAATGTTATCTCTTCAAAACCTGAAATGTATTCTTTTACACAACCCGAATGGAAATCATGGTTTAGAATGTTATCTGCTCAAAAATTGAAAATTCTTTCAACTCTGAAACTGTCTCAGCAAGGACCTTCTGGCGTTATGGACCGACTTGTGGCTCCGGAAAGACTCCTTATCACCAATCTATAAGATGTGGATTGATCCCGTATCACGCGATCCCTATCCATCCATCTTCGTCATTGTCAACGCGGCTTTGGCTAAAACAATGAACCCCGGGAATTAATTGATGACTCTCCGGGAGGCGGGGGATTTTCCCCGACGCGACGCGATGTTTTATTCATAAAGATAAAACTTAAATAATAGACAGCGTTTTAAGTGGCCGCGTCAAACGCTTGACACTTTTGCGTTTGCCTGCATTCAGGTTCTCTACGCTTGTAAGTTAGATATAAGATATGTAAGTTGTGGAGGGTGTGTAGTCAGATTTTTTGCTGGTGATATCTGCTTTATGAGATGATTGTATGTATTGTAGTAGTTTTATTACTACTTTGTTAAAAGTTTTCAAAGGAAATAGTATTGATAAAAGTGAGAGAGAAATTATGATAAAACCCAAACTTTTACTTTTTGATGTTTGATGATTTAATTTTAACCATTGAATAAAATGTTATGCAAAGAGTAACTCACGAAACGTGAAATAACAGCTGAAGATAATGATTAAAATTAGTAAATAATTAAAGTAGTATAGAAATTCATTTTTGGTAAAAACTTTGGTTATTATTTTTTAAAAGTATAAAACTGATTCAATAATGTAATCATTGTTTAAGGTATTACAATATTTAATACATGTTTATAGCTGTTATGGCATCATATGTTTGATATTTTGTATACGCTGTTAAGGAGATATACTATGATGTTCTTAAGTATACGATACAATAAAATGAGCAAATTGTTGTACTATTTGTTTTTGAGTGCATGTTGGGATTATATATTTTAAATTCGTAAAATGTTTATGTACGACAGTCGTAAGATAATTTTATCGATAGATAATATCTATAGATATTCAGTTTTATTATTTATTTATTCTACTAACATTTTGAGTTGAATTGAAGGACGGCATTCAGTAAAGTTAGTAAGATATTAACTTCTTTCTTCACACTCACGAATTTTTAGGGGCGAAAACTTAGTGAACACAACCTGACAATTTTGTTTCAAATTGCAATTTAACACTTAATAACTACTTACGAAGCAAAAATATCCATTACAATCTTAAAAATCGTATTACAAAAACCTAATACTCAAGAATAAATAAGGTAATAGTTATTTATATAAAGTTAACGTGTAGTTAGCATGCAGCAGATTTATACGATAAGTTTCCCAAAGAAAACTTTCAAACTTGAAGTTTTAAAGAGCCTATACCGAAACTTTAGCAGCCTTTGGCAGATCATAAATTTCACGTTCCTAGAAATGTGGCTATTTCGCTACAAGATCCTTCAAGCAACAACTACGCTGGCTTTGCCCTTAGATCATTTTTTCATGTCTACGTGACCAGGCTGTTCAAAGTTCTTCAAGAAAGCATCTATTCTTTTAAAGATTATGTCTAAATTTACTTAAAGAAGCTATTTAATAAAAAAAAATCTGCTTTGCATGATACTTAAGTTTCATCACGCGATAATTTCGTTATCTTTATGTCCTAGTTTTATAGAGATGGAACTATCATTTTTGACTAGGTTTGAGAAAACTTTAGGTGACTGATTTATCGTCTCTTCACAAAACTACAGCACAGCCATTTACGCCTTGTAATTTAAAACAACGGTCAAATAACGAGGTTGATGCCTTGATGATATTTTGTTAAATAATAGTTTTAAATTGTGTGTCAATAGTTTTATGCATTTACAAAATACCCTTTAAACCACTCAACAGTTTAGGAGATCGAAGAATGAATTAGCATTTGACAGCATCGACGCGAAGCATCCTTTCTGCACATCCAAGTCATGCCTGAAAAGGATGCACGTTGACGGGAGATGAAATGGTGATGATGCCCTCATGAAAAATGAAATAATTTCTTTTATTTTATAAACCAATGAACTTAAATTAAATGAGAGTATAGTAATATTTGGGAATGTAGTTGATTTTTAAAAATGAAAAATTTATAAACATCAAGCTGATACTCAAAATATGAAAGCTTTTAATTGAAAGCACAAAAAATACCTACCAGTGAAACTTCGAGAAATGGAAAAGTCCATAGAGACAATACAACTACCGTATACTTTTAAAAACTGGTTTAACAAACAGTTCAGTGTGTATTTTTAGTGAAAATGTTATCTTAAAGAATTCCATTTTCCTATTTTCTTAACCCTTCATCATAATTTTAATTTTCTCACTCAATATACTCTATCATTTGAGAATATTTAAGAAAACAATGTTTAGAACATGACATTGTGCATCCATCCGAACTCTATCTTTCTATTTACAAGTTAACCATTATTTTTTGTGTGTGGACAATTTCGGGGGAAGGTAAAATAGATGTCGAATTTGAACTCTTTAATCTCAGCATATGATTATGATAAAGAATGTAATCAGACGAATGTACTTAAGGGGATCTCCAATAGAAAATATCATGTATACTTTTAGTTTCAAGATATTGGCTTGTTCCAAGTGACGTAAATCCTTCCAGCTTTCATTCCTGATCTGTGCTTCAATTATGAGCCTGTTTCACGTGTCATTGATTCAACAATCAAGATTTAAGAAATAATTTATTTTCATTTAGCATTTCTTTTGCCACTCAGGACTTGAAACATGCCATAGCACGGCCAACTTCAATAACAAGGCCAGAGAAGCTTTCCCAAACATGAGCTTAGACGGAATTTTTGACGTCGCTGTTCCGAGAGACGAAGATCGAGAAACTAGATCGGACGCTTTCGGAACCCTAAAAATGTGGTCAGACGAGAACGAGTGGTTCCGAACAGGTTTCGAGACAGGTTATCTTCATATTCGGAACAACGTCACTCGGAGCTATGACGTCAAAATTTCCGTGCCCGAGCGTGTTTGTGAAAGAATCAGTGATAGCAGTAGTTGAGTAGGCCGTGGCCACAGGCATTTCATACGAATTTTTTTAATAAAAAATCAGGTACCCCGTAGGATAAATTTTTGTGGCAGTATTTAATATTTTTTATTATTGATGCAACAAATTGATGCTGTGGTTAAAACATGTCGCGAGGCCTTGTGCGAAAGCACCTTTGACACACACTTAAGAAGGTTCTGTTCACTTACATTTCTGTCTAACTACTTGGACTTTCGTTCTGAGGTTGTGCGTGTTTCACTTGGTTTATATTAAAAGTGTGCATAGGGTTACGTAAAATGAAAAAGGAATGTGCTTATATTAAAGAACTAATGAAGTTGAAAGTAGTTATAAACTAACGGGGTATATTTTTGGTTTAATTATATGAGTACCTCTTAAGCATGAAATTTACCCTATTTGTAAACTTTTGTATTATTTCACGCAATAAGTGGGCGTGCAGAACTTTTCATACTCATTTCGGATGTTGTAATAATGTTTACCATCATCGCTAAGATTTCATTTTGAGACTAATTATTGGATACTGAAAAATTCTACTTTAAACGTTATCAAATCTTTTACAGTTATAATTTAAATTTGTTGCATTAAGTATTTTTTGTTTGTGCTTGGAAAACATTTTGAAGTTTTAATGTTTTGGGCGCTATCATAACAAGTTGTACTCTTTTTTTTTTTAAACTCTTCGGATAGCAAGACCATGATTTTTTTGATTGAAGGATTTGTGATACTTTGAAAGTTGCACATTTACATAGAAAGATGCATTTTAGAAAGTTTCTCGGTTGTGGGGGATGCTATGTTCTGGAGATTGATATATTTAACTGCTTTTCAAATAAAACATTTGAGGTAGCTCTTACATCTTCACTTAAATCCAAGGCAAATGTTTGAAAAGGTAATTTATAGCTTTAAATTTTTCGTTTAAACATCACAATGGGGTTGGTTCTTTGAGATTCTGGCAATTGCTCAGCGGTCTTGTGTTCTTTACTCGCAAATTACTTTTGTTTTGGCTAAGTTGGTTGGTTGGTATACCTATATCCAAGTTAGTGTGCTTGGTCAGCGCACAACCTGATTATCCCTACCTACCAACAGAAACAAAAGTAAATCGAGAGTAAGGAAAACAAGACCGTGGAGCTATTGCCAGATCCTTCGTGAAACATCCCCATAATTTATGCTAGAAAAAAAAACTTGTAGGTATTGCATATTTTCTTTTCTTTTACTCAACTATTATTGTAAAACTTATGATAGCTATTAGATTTTACATTTTTTATAAAACGATTGATAAGTTTTAGGAGGAAATAGAATGCATACTTTGATTTAACTTGCAGTTTTATTTTCCCATATTTTTATTCCATTGAAATCTTTTGTATCTCAATGTATTAAGTTAGACTGAGATGTTAAGTCTTATTAACACTTACAAATGATCTTAAAATCATATAGTTATACATTTTAAAACTAAATTAGAAAATTTAATCTAAAATATCAAGGGACCCACTCCCAATACGAAAGAGTTAAGTGCCAAACGGAAATTTTAAAGAACAATTTTATGGAATAACTGTAGTAAAACAATTATTTCACCACATTCATCTCAAAAATAACTCTTTAAAAATTTCCTCGCCTCACTTTCCGTTACTTTAAAAAGTTATTTTTACTCCTTCGACGGCTTAATCAATCACCGCTCTCGTTCATCACAAAAAACCCGTTCCTACTTCGACACCCCATTGATACCTCTCTTATAAATGAGTCGCAGACTCAGTCCTGAGACCCAGATTCAAAACGCCAAATGACTTATGGCTCCTAATTTTACGACGACAACATTATAAGGCTTTTATTAATGGCGGATATCCCCTCATCTTAAAAGGAAGAGACGCCATTTTTCCCTCTTTCGATGAAGCATTAATTTTCCGTTTGGTGGTATGGAAATGAAGATTTATGGAAGTAACATAAAGTACGGGGATCGTTGACCGTCGATTACTTATTACTTAACTATAGGAAACGAAATTGGTTTGAAAGTAGTCATAAATCAGATGTGCACTTCCTGTTTGACGGTCGGCTATTGGATATCGGTTGAAATATTAGGGGGCTTCCCTTAAAGGGGTATTGTCTATGAGATGTGTGAAACACCAACTGCGGCTCAAACTCAAATTTGAAAGCCCTCTTACGATTGGAAAAGTATTGTCTTAAAACCATGGGCGATAGTTTTAAAAAAAATAATATTTATATAGTTTTTCGTATTCGCACAAATGCAAGTTTTAAAATTCATTAATGGGTGTTATTTCTTATCGATTGTTTAGTATTTTATTGATTATCAAGAATTTTTTTTCTTTTAGGAGTGAGACATGTAAGTTTTCAAACAGGGTTTGCGAAATTCTAGATCAAAAAGTAACTTTAAAGAAAAAATCCCAGTTAAATTAATAATATAGCACTTAATACATTGATTACCTATCACTTAACAATATGCAACTAATTTATTGCAGTTTGAAAGTAGTTTACAATCAAAGATGCACTTCTGGCTTGAACCTTGACTATTGAATATCAGTTGAAATGTCATGGAGCTTATTCTTCAAAGTGGTAATGTTTGTGAAATGTTCGGAAGACTGAGTGTTGGTTGGTGGGCTTAAAATGTAGCGTCTGGGGTTCCAGCTGTAAAAAGTAGGGTTTTAAAAGAAGATAAAACAGTTTTTAAAGAGCATAATTTGATTTTTATAAGTGAAAGTAAGTTACACAGTAACGTCGATGCCTATAAATAATAAAAGGGCCTTTTAAAGATTCCATAGTTCCCACTCTTTTTAAAATGAAATTCACTAAATTTTCCTCGTAATTTGTCAAACACTGGTTTACTTTGAACACAAATCATGTAGATTCTTTCTTCTTCTTTATGGGCTCGACAGCCCTTTGTGGGCCAGGGCCTTCCTCAGAATCTTCTTCCATTCTGATCTTGTTTTGGAAGTCGACCTCCAGTTTTGCACTTTAATCGTTCTGAAATCTTCGTCTACGCAGTCAATCTATCGAAGTTTGGGCCTCCCTCTTGCCCAATCATGTCGATTAGAAACTAGAAAAACAATAGACGATAAGAAATAACATTTTTTCTTTAATTTCGCAACAATGGCATGATTCCTTTAAATGAAATATCCATTATTAGCAAAGATTTTTGTAATTTTGTTTGCTCTATCTGAACTGTAGTGCCATACAATTTCTCACATTTTTAAGATTCACTAACACTAATCTTAAATTAACACTAATCTTAATCAATATGTAACATAGATAAATCTTCTTTTAAGCTTTATTAAGCATATTACGTTTCCTTCCAATATTAAATATACTTAGTGATACCTAGTGCTGATTTTCGGAATTCAATTAAATGGTAGATGGCAGATTTCCCACAAATGTCGATTTTTGTTGTCCTCTTTGACTCTTGCAAATTATACAAGATATATTTTGATGAGAGTAAGCAGTTTAATACTAATTAAGTGCTTTATTTAATATTAAACAAAAAAAAAACTTCCGTTGAAACCAATTTTGCGACGAATCCTCAACATGTTTCTAACATTTTACTTTTTAGACAAATAACGATTAAAACTCCCCGAATGCTTCGTATGTTCTTTGCCAAAGCCAAACAATACCTCAACTTAACCCCTACAGATAGTCTTTGTCCGTACATAAAAGACAAAATCTCAAACTTTTCTCTTTAGACGCTTTAACAAATCTGCCGAAGCTGTTACACAGCGATGTAACTTATTGAGAAACTTTCTACCCACCTCTGTACATATTGATTTTGCAATGTGTCTCGGAAGGGACTGTCTTATTGCTTGCCATTATCTCTAGGTTAAGGCAAGTATATTTACTAAAGAATTACTTAATCATACAAATATTTACTAGTACGGATATCCGTCGATGTTGGAAGTAATGATTGCATTGTATGTGGGGTTTTATGGTGAAAGGTAAGTTTTGTAAGTCTGATTGTAAGAAATTAATAAGAATATAGATTATATTATACGCATTTGGTGAGTTTTTTTAAAACAAAAAAAAAAAGAATTTAAGACTTCTCAGTTTTCTAAAGCTTTAAAAACATTTATTTAAGTAATATACGTTTTCTTTATTTTAAATGTTGCATTGAAATTAAACTTCAAGCTAGACAGCAAAAAAATATTTTAAAGACAATTAAAGACCTCCCTTTCGACTGAGCTATCACGATCGTGCGGGTATAAACGAGAATGTTGAAGCTCTTCAAAAATATCGATACCGAAGCAGCTGACTTGTACTCTTCGTTATTTGTATAAAGATGACTTTTTTATATGGAGTTGCTTGCATTGATGCTGCTTAACGCATTTTTTTCGATAAAACTCCAAATTTTGTCTGATAATTTTAAATCAGCGCCATCTGACCACCGGTCTTAAAGGGATATAAATAAAATGTTCTCGTTATCGGTATTAAAAATTGTAAAGGATTGTTTGATTATTTAAATCTATACTAGAAAGGCAGACACATATGCAGCTTTACGCGTAAGTAAATAAAAATTTAAATTTATTTCAAATAATCTTGCTTCGACGAAAAAATATGCAATTTCATGTGCATTTATGCTTGCTTATGGAAGAGATTTTAGAATTGACTTTGCAGTTTTAGTTCATTTCAGTGTAAATATACAAAAATTTCGAATAGTTTTAGGAGCAATTTATATTTATTAATATTAAATGAATCCTTCTAACGTAATAAGTTCATTTTAATCCTTTTTTTTACTTTTAGGTGTGTAGATATTCTCAAGTCTTTGGTTACAGAGAAAATACAATTGAACCTATGCAAAGTATGCTTTTGTCAATCAAAGTTTTAATTTTATGTATGATTCAGAATTATTCTGCTATCAACAATTATATCCAGACAAAATCTCATTTGCCCGTGGATAAAAAAGTTTTCTTATCAAATAAGCCAGTCTTATCTACTTATCGATAATGTGAATGGTTTAGTGGTTTACCTCTTTGGTGGAACACAGGTTAGAGATTTTATCCATCAACAAACATATATTCTGATCTGATGTATACTCTTTCACTATTAGAATGTAAGAGATATTGTCCATCTTACAAGATGTTATTACAAAATACATAAATGTGTTCGTATAGTGTAATGTAAACTACTAATTGACATCGTAGAGTATATTTATGCAAATTATGGTCAAACTTGGAAAGTTGTAATAATTTGTGTAAAATTAAGAAGCTTTTTAGAATTTATCTTGGAAATTATGTAATTTTTATTTACCGATTTACAAAAGTATCAAAAAATTTATCTTTCGTAAACAGTGTACATTTCTATTGATATTAACAAAAAATAAGACCAAAGGAAAAAAATGACAGCGTTTGTGTTTTTTTTAATAAATTGACTATTGGCTAATTTAAACAAATAGTATATTCCAAAGTAACTTCAAAATATACTTAAAAATTAATAAATTACTGAAAAATATGTAAAAACAGTTAATTATATCATAGTTATTACTAAGTTTGACATTAATTAAGCATGTACTCATAAAAAAAAATCCTAATGGTCGACGATGACAGAGTCCTCTTTAAAACCAACAAGCCATTCTCATCTATTTACCGATAATGTGAACTATACTTGCAAAAATATACTTGATAACATATTTGAAAATTTCTAAATTACTGAAAAAATACATAAAAACAGTTAATTATATCAGTTATTACTAAGTTTGACATCAATTAAGCATGTACTCGTAAAAAAAATCCTAATGGTCGAAGATGACAGAGTCCTCTTTAAAACCAACAAGCCATTCTCATCTATTTACCGATAATGTGGAATAGTTTTACGGCTAACCACATTGGGGAAACACTGAGGTTACACGCAATCTATCTGCAAACATGTGTTCCGATCTGATGTTTACTCCCATATTATTGGAATATCTCGAATATCCTAAATCAATCTGTCTTATGAAAAGGGGACGAATTTATCGTGGAAGTGAATCAGCCTTTAGGTGAAATAGTTACTAATTTTCGCGTCGTTTCATTGATTGGCGGCATTCTATTGTTCTATTGTGTGGTAGGTGTATATCGATTAAAAATCTACGGGGTGGTTATATCGATTTGAAATTGTATTCTCGTTTTTTTGTGAAAGAGTTTTGAAAGTTTGGTTGGGAAGGCTTTTGTCCTTTGCTTTTGGGATCAAATTTTTTGTCGTTGCACTAAAAGGGTTTTAGGTGTCAATGGATTATTGTTTGAGTCTCTTATGTAATAAGCTTATAATGGCCCCTGTTTTAGAAAATGTCGTAAGTGCTTTTGGAAAACCAGATAATGTGTTGGTTTTAGTCTTGATAACAAAAAAGCACTATTTGTGCTGATTTGATTTAACCATATAAAAATAATTTAGTTACATAAAGTGATTTTACGCTACTTTATAATAATTTTATCAATGACGATTCCATTCGCCACCAAAAGAAAATTATTCGTACTTTCGTTTGATGTTTTAGCATTATTTAAATTCATTTAATTTCATTTACTTCATTTAATTTCATTTAATTCCCAATTTCATTCTTTAGGAATTTATTGTGTAAAATAGTTAAGTTTGAGGAGGAAGAATATAGCAGATAGCGAACCCATCACATTTTTGTTATCAAGAATTGTGTCTCAATGCTACTGAATGTATTCTATTTATTTAGAAAACAATTTGGATGTGTGCTTTTCTTTTAAAAGTTGGCTAACTGTGACATAAAATTGAATTTAAAATGTGACATAAAATGTAATTTAAATGTGATATAAAATGTATTTTCCAATTAAGCATTAATTTTGACTTTGTACTGTTTTCACTAATTTCTTCTTATACTTGAACTCAAATAACTGAGTTTACGAAATTTAAAGAAATAACTTCAAATCACTTAGGTTATGAAAGTTAAATAAATAAATTCAAATCACTGAGTTTACTTAAGTTTAATAAGTAATATTTATGTATACAAATTAATTAATGTAATTGTTAAGATTATTCTTGACCTCAGATTTTAAAGTTAAAAAAAATATAAATCATCCATTAATTGCTAAACTAGATCTCAGATTGGGAATTAAAAACAATTCAGGACGTGCGCTAAATCTAATAAAATATTTTATAGTGTAAACTAGAACTACTAGATGGCAACACTAGTACCACTGAACAAAGTTTCAGAAGTTTTCATGTGACATTAGAAAAGAAAAATTGTTTACCTGACTCGTAAGAAATCAAATGTATTTAAAGATCTTAACTTATCCTGATATTTTAAAAATCTAAACAGCTTATTAGAAAATTTTATGTAATATTAGGAATAACCTATTTTTTCCAAATGCGTGATTCAGAATTGTATGAATTCTTACCATGGGGTATTATTTTTAAAATGTCAATAACAGTTAATTAGTTACTATGAAATTAAGTTTAAAGTTTTTTGCTAGTATAAAATTCTTATTAAAATAAATCAATGTATTAATGCATTGTGGCCATAACTAAAGTTCCTGTGTGTAAAGTGCTTTGGAAGAAAAACTATTATTAACCCTTTCAGTCCCAGTGATGCCATTTGGCATCATCACTTTCAATATTTTTTTTCTAAATGTTTATGCCCCGTTATGACATCCAAACACACATTATTCGATTCTTCATACTCTGTTCTATTAGACAATATTTTACATTAATCTCAATATAAATCAGAACTTGTATTTTTTATATTCAGAAAATAGCTAACAAGCGTTTCACCTGATTTTTGAAAAGTTCACTTCAGTTCCTTTTATTTAAAACACAATTTAAACTATTTTGGTTAAAATAATAATTATTTTTTTGACAATATGGTCAGATACCTTAAAATATATAACTCAAAGGGTTTTTAGGTAATATATATATTTTTATTTTGTTCTTTTCCACAGTTAAAAAAAATTGGCATTATTTCAAAAACCATATAAAAAATTAAAATGATTTTTTTCTTATGGAAATCTTATATTTGACCTGAAATAAGCTTATTTTGTGAATATCAGATGTTTCTGTAGTGTAGTAAATTTTTGTAACTGAAAGGGTTAACTCTGTAGTGGTATTCGATAGAAACTTTATTTCGAACACATGAAAATAGATTAATAGATAAAAATATTTTTGATATTTGCCACTAGATGACGCTTTTTTATCAGCTGCTTTAAGCAAGATAGTCACAAATTTACAATTTCAAAACGTAATAAAAGAAGAGACGTAGATCGGAATCAGTTAAAATTTTATATTGAATTATGTTGGATATTATTGAAGAAGGCAAAGCGTATGGAAAAGAAAAAAGTTAACATTTTTTAGCCATAATCTGGCAATCTTGAAGGTGACCTTTCATCTAAGAGTTACATTCTTTTAGCACCCCTACTACACAGAAACAGAAGAAAATATAAGTTTTATTTATGTTATCCTGTGTCTCTATTATTCTCTCTGTTCCCTGTTTCAGCAGTTCGATGTTCTAATCTACATTTCTTTAAGAAATTGGATGAATTTCCTTTAGCATTTTGACAACCCTTGAAGTGAAAAAAATAAAAAGAGAAAAAGTTTTAAGGAATGATAATTTTCTTTCAAATAACCCAATTCTTTGTTGTACAATTACAATTAACCAAAACGTAATCTTATATATGAGCCAGAAGAAAAAAGGAGGCACATTTGTTATTATATATATTTGGTTGAGTTTAAGAGTGGAAGTTGTATGCAGCAACTAGAAGTGTAATTAAACCAAATGATTAAATTTTATAAGCTTTTAAATAAAAAAAATTACAGTAACATCTATTCTTTGGAAGTTGGTTTTATGACATAGAGCTAGAAAGTATTAAAATAAAACAGAAAGGAAGTATTATTGCATAAAATATGAATAAACGAGAGTATTGCTCTCAATTTGAAATATTTCGATATTTTTTATTACAATTACCTTTCGCGTTAGCATTGAAAAATTTCTAAATAACAGAAAATCATTTTTTATGTGAAGCATGTAATGTAAATTTTCATTATAAAAGGTAAAATTTATTCTAATAATTGTAGGCGAGAGTTAAAGTTTCAACAAACTCATTAAGAATACTGAATTCGATTTCATTAAAAAATAAAGCATATAGTTCTTTAAATTAAAAACGTACTTTTCACACGTTTCGGAAAATTAAAAAAAAGCTTTCTTCAAAAAGTAATTATTTTCAATGCAAACAAAAAACTCTACAAATGGAAATATGTCATTTTCATTTATTTTCGCCAGAAAAACTAACATTCGAAATAAAGAAAAACAAATATTTGTATAGCCTTAGACAATACTCAAAAGAAGATGCATTTTACTGAAGCAGTGGATACATTAACAGTTGTAATATTGGTTTGAAAGACTTGAAACACTTTCGTCAAAAACATTTATCAGCAATAAACTGGCTCTTAAGGACACTTGAAAACTTAATTTTCTTTTTTTTCAAAAAGTTAATGCAAAAATTCTTTATACTTTGAAGTTTTATCTCATATTTAGATGGTATTTTTAACACTTGCTTCTTCTCACTTGTAGCTTTTAAGGCAAAAAATACACCGACGAAAATTAAGTTGCGACTTTTAAACCATCATTTATGCATTTTAATAAATATTTCAAATACATTTTTTTGGTTCTTGGTAGCTTCAAAAAGTAGTATGCAAGTTTTAATATTCTGTAAAAAAATATATTTTGCAGCATTTATGTGTTTTTTTAAAAACAATTTTAGCCTGGATTCCTTTGTGTATATATTTTTCAAGGTAAGTTTCACTACTTTATAGGAAAATTATTACGTTATTGTTTCTGGTTTTATTGCTTGAAAAGATGAATTTTGATGTATAATGTAAGTATATATTTTTTTAACACATAATAAAAACTTGACAACACATTTATTAATATTTCTCCAACTTTGTCATTTGTTTTGTCATTTCGTAAGTTTGATGTTCTTAAAGGGTCAATTTTAGCCGTCTACCAAAAAATATTAAGTGTGATAAACTATTTTCAATTTAATACTTCGGTAACTTGAATGATTACAAACATTTTACGACTTAATTGAATTATGCGCTTTCATATATTCTCGTTTGCAATGCCTACCTCATTCTTAAATAAACTATATTAATTTGCATTTTCCGACAAAAATTTAGGACCATTAAAAGTAATTTTTTTGTTTTTACAGAATTTTTTATTATAATTATAGAATTCAATGTTATTTTGGATTCTGGTAGCCTAATAAATACAGTTAGACTTTTAATCGGAAATTTCTAAGTCCTAAAAGTCCATAACAGTACGATATTGTACAAAGTCTTTTGCATTTTCAGGTGTTGATTTCGTTACTTGATCCACGGCTTACTCATTTTGCAAGGCCAGAGAAGCTCTTTCAAAATTACTTTAGCACCTACAAACACGTGCGTGTGGACGGAAACTTTGACCGTTCCGAGTGTCACTGTTCCGAGTGTCATTGTTCAGAAAAAGAAGACAAGATGATCTCGTATACCACTCGTTCATGGCTGACCATATTTTTATTGGTTCCGAATAATTCCGACTTGCTTTCTTCAGCTTAGGCACCCGGAACAATGACGCTAAACTCTCCGTCCACGCTCATATTTGGGAGAGCTTCTCTGGCCTTGTAATTTAAGTAGGCCGTGCTTGATCATGGTTATAATTTACAAGGCGGTCATTAAGAAAGTACTGGACTATTCCAAATATAACCAGCATGGTTACCCAGTATACTTAAATAAACTCGTCATTATTTTTTAAGGAAAACTACGTTTATCCCTTTCAGTCCCAGTGACGCCATTTGGCATCATCACTTTCAGCATTTTTTTCTAAATGTTTATCTCCCGTTATGACATCCAAACACACATCATTCAATTCTTCACACTCTGTTATATTAGACAATATTTTACATTAATCTCACTAAAAGTCAGAACTACTATTTATTTTACTTAGAAAATTCAGCAGCGTTTCACCTGATTTTTGAAAAGTTCACTTCAGTTCCACATATTTAAAACACAATTTAAACTGTTTCGGTTAAAAAAATTACTAATTTTTTTAATGATATGGTCAGATACCTTTAAATATATAACTCGAAGTGTTTTTAGGTAATATATATTTTTTATTTTGTTGTTTTCCATGGTAAAAAATTTGGCATTATTTCAAAAACCATATAAAAAATTAAAATGATTTTTTTTCTTATGGAACTCTTATTTTTGACCTAAAATAAGCTTATTTTGTGAATATCAGATATTTCTGTAGTGTAGTAAATTTTTGGGACTAAAAGGGTTATAGTATGGCTGTGATATGAACCGGGAACCCTCTCAGTAAAGAAGCGATCGATTATCGTCCTCGTCTACATTTTACACCTTAAGTGCTGGTTCTACATGATGACATTGCTGACGTCAATTGAACGAGGTCTGCTTTTCTAAAGAACAGTTTTTGACAGTAAAAGTATGGTATTTAACTGTAAAAACAACATATTTTTTACAGCGTAAGAAAAATATAATTTTATTCAAACTCAAGAATTCTGTAAGTTGCATCTCTGGCAAACGAATGAAACGAAGTGCAGACAGATTTTTACTGACAAAAAAAAAGTTGGTTGCCCAGTATACTCGAATACACCCGTCATTATTTTTTTTTCCTGAAAAATACGTTTATAGTATGGCTGTGATACGAACCGGGAACCTTCTCAGTAAAGAGCCGATCGATTATCGTCCTCGTCTACATTTTACACCTTAAGTGTTGATTCTACATGATGACATTGCTGACGTCAATTGAACGGTTTTGACAGTAAAAATATGGTATTTAACTGTAAAAACAACAGATTTTTTTACAGCGTAAGAAAAATATAATTTTATTCAAACGCAAGAATTTTGTAAGTTGCATTTCTGGCAAACAAATGAAACGAAGTGCAGACAGATTTTCACTGACAAAAAAAAGTAAATAAATAGCTTAAACCTCACAGCAGAAAATGAAACAAATGAGGGTAAAAGCATGACAAACGCTTATTTTTGCAACACAGAAAGTCAGAAATAATTGGGTCGAACATTGCCCAAGGATAGGTCACGTACTTGCAATAAATATGAACACGATTCTAACGAGTAATTGTTATCCGGAATATGACTAATGATCTTAATAGAAGTATGTACTGGTTTAAGGGACTATTTTCTGCAAAGTACAGTGCATTAAAATGATTACAATGATCGTGCGAAATTAATGTAATTTTGTAATGTTGACTAAGAACTTTACTTGTATTATGCAAATTATTGGGGTTATCGTAAATTAAATTAGACAAAGTAAAGAAAAAAAGCTAATGATTCTTTATTGATTTTGTGCACGATTTGCCCAATAACGGTCTTTATAAGGTAATATTTCATCGGTTCGTTACACATTGAAGTATGACTCAAATGTCATTAGAAATGCAATTTTCAGTAAAGCAAACTTCTCACAGTATAGAAAAGATTTTTCAAGTAAAATACTAATTCAAAGTACATTATAATAATATTTTCATTACTAAAAGAGTCCAGTACTTTCTTACTTGAGTTTATTATAAAAATAATTAAAAACATATTATAGAAGTATTAAACAAATTCCAAGCTTTTTATTCTAAAAAAAATAAGGAAGAGATATGCGTTTGAAATAAAACATAAGTGTTAATATAACAAAGTAACAATGTAATAAGTATTAATATAACGAAGTATCGTAACAAGTGATAACAGGGTTTTAAGATAAAATAGGTGTTCTTATTTCGGTTCTATTGCAGCCCCATTAGAGAAAAATAATCGTTGAAATATATGTTTCCATGATCCCACATCAATTCAATTCATTCCTCAATCAATCCATCAATTTTGTTTTAAGATTTATTGTGATATTTCTATTTATGAAAAATTACTTCTTAAAATATAAAATAACTTAATATATTATGAATTTAAAAAATAGCTTCTGTCCTACAAACCTATCATAATTTGCAGATAATATAAATAACCCAAATTGATGACAAATATTTTTACCACCTAAACCTTCAAATTTAATTCTTATACATATTAATACAATAACAGGTATTTAATCCTTATGCTCAAATAGATAAGTTAAATAAAGGGAGGCTTTTGTGCATTTTTAAACATTCTATCTTTTTAGCAAACTTATTAACATTAAAAAAATCAGCTCTACGCAAAAAAGTCCAATTTTAAGGGGACCGCGGGTCTCCAAACTCAAGTGCCTCAGTGTTAATCCAATTGAAAAAAAAAACTATTTTCTTAGCCACACCTCTCCGGCTTATTGAATATTTTTACAAACGGATTTTTTATGTGATAAATGTGACTTACCTATCTACTTTTTGAAATTGGTTCGATTTTTTTTATATTTTTAATAAATAAGGTTACACAAGTTATTCGAAGCAATTTCAAAAAGTGAGAAGATAGATGCCTGTAAGATATTTACATTTACTATTTAAAGTTTGTAAAAATATTCCATACAGCCGGAGAAATGTGGTAGAGAAAATAGTTTTTCCCATTGGATTATCACTGAGGCACTTTAGTTTGGAGACCCGCGGTACAGCGCTCCCATACCCCCTTAAGAGGTTCTCATAAAACCGTTAGTGAGAATAAACCTTATTCTATGCAGTTTAAAATTCTTCCCCGATTAAAAAATCCCTCTCTAGGATGATCTCGGTCTCAGTGTTTGAAAAGAGCTATTATCCCTTCTACCTTTGGAGTTGGCTCGCATCAAAAGAAAGCATTTACCTCTTAAAAAGGGACAAACGAGCTTCTAACTGCTTTCCCCCGTCCCCCATTTTTTTTTACTTCACTCCCCCCTTAGAATAACTTTTTATTTTCTCCATCAATTTGCTTTTTTATAACCTTTTGTGGCTTTTTCGAAGTCATCAAGAACTTTTTAAAAATATATTTCTTATTAAACCTTCCCTTTTAACTGTGTCTCGCTGATTTCAATAGTTTTTACTCCCCTTCTTACAAGTAATTGCTTTTGATCTTTCTCCCTTTTTGCATATTTTTTCTCTTCCTCTTCAATCTTTTTTCACGGGGTACTTTTCTAAATGATTTTGGAATAAGAAGCATGGGACGCTAGGAGGCCTGGATATCGATTATTACAATCGTTGTCGTCCTGGTGTATTTAATTCCTTTACATTATTTCCCCCTCTCAGCAAGAACTAACAATGTAGATATCAAAGGGTGTCTGCAATTGCCTTATTTAAAGTGAGAAATTAGTTTTTATGCATGTAGAATTTATAACATGCTTGTATTTTTGATTTAATAACTAAGCCTATAATTAAAATATCATTTCTGATTCAGGTTTTTGAATAGATTATTACAATCGTTGTCGTCCTGGTGTATTTAATTCCTTTACATTATTTCCCCCTCTCAGCAAGAACTAACAATGTAGATATCAAAGGGTGTCTGCAATTGCCTTTTTTGAAGTGAGAAATGAGTTTTTATGCATGTAGAAATTATAACATGCTTGTATTTTTGATTTAATAATTAAACCTATAATTAAAACATCATTTCCGATTCAGGTTTTTGAATCGATTATTACAATCGTTGTCGTCCTGGTGTATTTAATTCTTTTACATTATTTTCCCCTCTCAGCAAGAACTAACAATGCAGATAGATATCAAAGGGGGTGTCTGCAATCGCCTTATTTAAAGTGAGAAATTAGTTTTTAAGCATGTAAAATTCATAACATTCTTGTATTTTTGATTTAATAGCTAAGCCTATAGTTAAAATAATATTTCCGATTCAGGTTTTTGTATTGATTGGTAGCAATCGTTGTCGTCCCCTGGTGTATTTAATTCCTTTATCCCCCCCCCCCCCCCCAGCAAGAGCTAACAATGTAGATATCAAATGGTGACTACAATTTACCTTATTCGAGGTGATGAATTCATTCTTAAGGATATGCAACTTATATTTTGTTTATAGTTTTGTCATAATAGTGATGTTTAATTTAAAACTTTGTTTCTAATTGAATTTGCCTTCTTATTTCGGGTCCATATAATGATTATTACAATTGCTTGTGGTTCTAGTGCTCTGAATTCCTTTATATTATTTTCCCCAATTGTTGGCGTTCTGGTGTAGCAAGTTTATTTATATTCTTCTCAATTTCTCAGCAAAACTAGTAATATGTAGATATCAAATAGTGTCTGCGATTGATATATTTTCAGTGGTAAATAGTTTATATAATCCAAAATGTGCAAAGAAATTCCTACAATCAATTTGTTTATGACGTCACTTTTTAAATTTGCAAGAACTAAAAAAAGTAGATTCTATAAAAGATGGCTGCAAATTCTCCATTTGCCGCACAACATTTAAAAAATATCTATAGAAAAATATATAAGGTTATTTAACATAAAAGAAAAGGAGTTTTTTTTATGATAAATGACAATGTCAAAGGAAAGTGTGTATGCATCTACTGTTTAAAATATTATAAAAGTTCAAAATCTGGAAAAGATTGGGTACAATGCACCCAGTGTAAAAAAATAGGGCTCTCTGCATATAATCCCACGCGATAACAATTGTTTTTGTGTGTAAATTGTTATGGCGATGCTGAATAAAAGTACTTTTTTTCTTCAAACTTCAGTTGTTCTTTTATGTGTTTTTCAAATTAAGTTTGTTTCTTTTTCACTACTTTTGTATAAACTTGACAGTTTTTATTAAAAATAAGATTAATAATTTATTGTAAGTAGTGTGTAAATGTTCCCTAAGTTTTATGAAATTTTACTCGGGAAATTGACACAGACTGAAAAATGGTACAAATGCTTATTTACGGTATAAAATTCAATACATTTAGGGAACAAAAATAATTATATTTTGTCTCGTATATTCTTTTTGATAGATTAACACAATATGTGCAAATAAATGATAAATAATCTATTCTAATCTTTACGTTTTAATAAATATCTTTCAAATGCGTGATAAGGGCATAATTAGTGTGAAACTTTGAAAAACAAAAGATATTTTGTTGATGCATATTTCTACAACTGAAACTAACTAACAAACTAAAATTTCCCATGAGTATCTACAGCCTTCTAATGAGAATAGTTGCTTTTATTTTATAAAGTTACGTTTGCTACGGGGCAGAAGTTCAAATCATCAGATTTTTGAGAAAAATTTTAGATTTTATTCAAAACTATTTTTCTTGAAGCCATTTTTCTTAAATGAAATTTTTTCTCACAACTATATGTAATTGTATGGCAATACCTTCAGATTTAATATCCCCTCCCCCTTTCACCAACTAAGAATTCCAAAATCACTGTAGAAGTAGTGTGTAGTGTAGTCACTTCCGGCTGCCTATTTCTAGCCTCCATTAGGAGCCTTAACACAGCCAATAACGCCTCGTAATTTAGAACCCTGGTAGAGTGACGCTGTAGAAGTAAATGAGCCTTTTTGCGAATTTAGTTAAATTTTGATTATAAGCTAAAATACTTTCTTGTAGAACATTTATATTTTAAGCTTAGTAATCTATTACATACAATCTCATTATGCCTTTTTACTTTGGGATTAGTTTCAGAATGTTAACAACTCTCCAGTGAAAGCGAGAAACTTAACTTTCAACCATTTTGATTTCTTTTAAAGATCTTGTCTCCGCTATTCTAGTGTTTGACACTAAAAGAGTTTATCTCCCCATCGAGCGAGCTCTCACTGTGCAATAGCGTGAGAGAGCTTTCACAGAATTAAGGTATTTTTATTTGGGGTCTTAACTTTTCTAGTCAGGTATTGATCGCACTTACGTCTGTCATGGGTGATAAAATACCCACGAACACGAGGTTTCGGTGACTATTATTGTCATTAGAAGAAAGTATTTTCAGTTGCTAATACAAATGGTCTTGTAGTTCGGGGAGTAAAGTGCGGTGGCGTTATTTAAGAATTCTAAAAAAACCCCGCATAGTAACTGTGTGTCACGAATGTAATTTCTAGTGCTCGATGTTAATGAATGAAAAGAGTGAATGGATTGAGTGTCACAGTTTGGGTCTTCCTATAAATACTAAGTATGTAAATGCGTTAAGGACAATGATATTTTTAGGAACATAATTTGAAGGTTTATGTTTGTGGGAAATTTTATTTGCTTTATTGTTATATGATTAATTGTCGATAGAAAAACGTATTTTCAGTTGCTAATATACAAGTGGTCTTATAGTTTGGGGAGTAAAGTGCGGTGCCGTTATTTAAGAATTCTAGAAAAAAAAGCGTAGTGTCACCGAATGTAATTTTTTAGTGCTCGATGTTACTGAATGAAAAGCGTGAATGTATTGAGTGTCACAGTTTGGGTCTTCCTATTAATACTAAATATGTAAATGTGTTAAGAACAATGATATTTTTAGAAACATTATTCGAAGGTTTAGGACTGATTAGCGATGTTTGGGATATTTCTATTTTAATTAATATTATTTGATTATTTTGTAGTCAGAAGAAATTAGCTTCAGTTGCTAACACAAATAGTCTTGTAGTTCAGTTAATAAAGTGCAGTGGCGATATTTAAGAATTCTTAAAAAAAAAAAAATCCATAGTAAGTATGTGTCACAAATGTAATTCCTAGTGCTTGATGTTAATGAATGACATAAGGTAATGGATTGAGGGTCATGGAGTTTAGGTTTTTTCTATAAATACTAAATATGCATATGTGTTAAGGACAATTATATTTTTCGAAACATTGTTAGATGGTTTTAAGACCGATAAGTGATGTTTGCGATTTTTTTTATTTCAATTATTATCATTAGAAGAAAGTATTTTCAGTTGCTAACACAAATGGTTTTGTAGTTTTGAAGGTGAAGTACAGTAGTGTTATTTAAGAGTTCTGAAAAAGTTTGCAGAGTAATTGAAGAGCTTAGGGGAAGAACGTGCTAAGTGACATTTTTGAAAAAAATTTAGATTCTTTTGTCAATGAACATATTACTAACTTCTTTAACAATAACAAGTTTCCCCTATTTGATAAAATTCAAGTTAATTATATCTTTTAAGCTTTAAAAGTTCCGTTTTCAACAGACCTAAGTGCAAACGAAAAACTTTAAAGCTCATTTTCTCGTGTTCACCTTTTTGTCACTTAGCACGTTCTTCCACTATAGTAGGTCTATCTTGAATGCAAGCTTGGAAAACATTTTCCTCCCCTTCCCCGCATGCGGTTTTCTCCGAAACGGCGAGAGCGTGTATTTTCTCCACCCTACATGGGGAAATACTAACTGTTTTGATTGTAAACCTCAAGCGCGCTAGGATTAGATAAGCGATGTTCCCAACTTTTCGTAGAAAACCCAGTGAAGGAAGGGGAAATAGAGTCTTTTCAAAGCTTACATTCTGGCTGGAAATGGTATAAGCTCTTCAATTGTGTGTCACGAGCGTAATTTCCAGTGCTCGTTTCCATGTTTATCCCTTTTTGACCGGCGGTGGTCAGGTGGCGCTGATTTAAAATTATGAGACGAAATTTGGAGTTTTATTTGGAGTTAAATTTGGAGTTAAAGAAAAGCGTTAAACATCATCAATGCCAGCAACTCTTTAAAAACAAAGTCATTTTTTTTTATAAATAACGAATGTTACAAGTCAGCTGCTTCGGTATCGATATTTTTGAAGAGCTTGAACATTCTCTTTAATACCCGCACAATCGTGCGAGCCCGGTCGGAAAGGAACATGAATTGGAAGAGTTTCTGTTCTTGTGTCTTCGCATAACCACTAATTTTTTTATATGTTTCGAAGAAAACGATAGTTCCGAGGGAATGTTTCGAAGGTTTTAAGATTGTGGACTTAGTTTGGGATCGTCGAATCAAGGTCATACGAGGGTTTAAGAGGGCTGTGATCAAATGGTGATAATTTTGTGGAATTTCTATTTAGAGTGCATAATGGTCATAATTACTAGTGTGTTTTGAAATGGCTACATATGAGGAAAATCAAAGTTGATAATGTTGTAACATTTGACAAGAGAAAATTAGGTACACTGAGATTTTGTTTTGCGGAAGCACACTGTGTGCTGAGATAATGGTGTAATTCCACAAGGTAGCTGTTTAATAATAACAATAAGACATTGTATTTTACATTATTTGGAAGCATTGGTATGTCCCAATGCGTTTATATGAGAATTTGCTTTTTACCCGACATTTACCACTACACTATCGATTGAGTTTTGGTCTCATTGCATTTCTTCCTTACTCCATTATGCCTTTACTTTCTTAGTTCTTTCAAAATTAAATATAACTAATCGACTAGTACTTCTATCAAGTCAATTTTATCAGTATCTACTATAAAATAGTTTAAGCTAAGAGACCGAGTTGTTTTACAACTATATTTTACTTTATTGCATAAATGTGTTAAGGAAGTCATAGAATGTAAATTTTTAGAAATTCACTCATTAATTTCAGAATATAGATAGCCACCAATACATTTTAAAGTTGCACGATACGCAAATTCAATCAGATATATCGATAAACGATTACGAAATTCCTAAAAGCCGTATTAGCATCTCCAAATCAAAAATTCATTGCTACCCAGGCGGGCAAGAAACTTTTTGGAAATAGAACCAAAACTTCAATAAAATAACCAACCAGAGGGTTAAAAACATTCCAAATCGTACCGTAACCCCAATGTGATGTTTGGGAAATGAAATACCAATAGTAAAAACTGCTCAAATCCATAGGAAGACTTCACACCAAGCTTCTTCCTTTCCACATTTTAGTACTAGGAGAAGCTTGTGGGGAATTCTCCCAGCAGACTTGACTCCCTTTTCATTCAATGTTTGATGTGAATTATGCATGGTCTTTGCCCATGGAGTGTGCAGTTGGTATTGCCCCACCACTTCTAATTAATTTAAAAAGGACCTGTGCATATGATTCCCCTTATTAAATTTACCCGAGAGCCTTATTTTTTCAAGGATGCAAGGAATAAAATTTACGTGAAGCTAGCAAAACAGGCAAGTTTGTAATCCGATAAGTGGCTATATCGTGTTCAAAAAGTAAAAAAAAAGTTTTAAACCGTGTTTCTTGCCTTGGGAGGAATTTGCTTTTCTCTGGTGAGATCTTAAAGAATTTTAATCTCAGGCTTGAGAAGAGTGCCTTTTTTCATTTTGTTCAGTACTTTGAATTTATGAGTGTTTTGCGTTTGATTGGTTTGAATGTGATTGGAAAGATTTCTCGAGATAAAATGTTAAGTTAGGGGAAAATAAACTTAGAATGGCAATACGATCGTACGCAAAGTGCAAGAATTTTCAATTGTAACAGTGTGAAGAACACAAATATCTTTGCTCATTTCTAAAAAGCTACCACAAACTGCGTAATTTGATGTAGCCTACAATGCATTTTGCTTTTACAAGGCACTAAAATATTTAAAAGCAACAGCTGTTATATTTCGAACACGTGAGCTATGTGATCATGTGGTGATACCTTTATACACTATCAAAGTCTAACTCATTTCGACATAATTGAAGCAGTTAAAAAAAAAAAAACTATTAGGTTTAAAATCCTATGCACACTGGGCAGTGGTTTCAGCTCTATGGATGTTAAATATGAATCAAAAGTTGAATCTTTTCGATAGTTTTCCTATATTCCTTTCCGACCGTTCTATTATGATTGTGCGGTAAAATGAGAGTGTTCAAGCTCTTCATAAATATCGATACCGAATAAGCTGACTTGTATTATTCGTTATTTGAGTAAAAAATTACTTTGTTTTTGAGGAGTTGCTGGCGTTGTTGCCATATAGCAACAAGCAACTTAATCCACGTTATTCTATTAAAGTATAGCTCAATCTAGACAAATCTGTGTTTTTTCATCGATGGCATTCCATTTTGAAGCTTTAGTTAATAATAACCCTCATAGATTACAGTAGTAAAAATGTATTAAAAATTGGCAGTAGTAAAAGTTTATTAAAAATTAAAGAGTGATGTTATTAACTGTTGTGTTAACTTTGGCTGTATTCAAAGAAAAATAACATTAGTACTAAATACAAATAAATTGTTTAAAAAATAATTATAGTTAAAGAGGGTTATTTTAGAATTTATTTAGCAGTTTTCTAATCATTCTTATCAAAATTGGAGTTTTGTAGTTGGTTTTTACCATATGGCAAAATTTTTTAATTCCAATGCAGTTACTTTTTTTCAGTAATAACGTATATGAGTATTAAAGATACAAATATGTTTTTCTGGGATGAAAAAAAATCATGCATTACAGGGTGAAGGCATTTTTTCGATAAAACTCAAATTTAGTCTCATAAACTTAAATCGGCGACATCTGATCACCGTGCTGGTCTCAAAGGGACAGCGTACGACCTGTTTATTGGAGGTTTCGTACAATTGAATTCACTGTTGTCGAAATTCGCAAACGGAGGAAATCTAAGTCTTAGTTATACTTTGGAGAAAGTTAGTTGTGCATCCAGAGATTTCATTTGATAAATGTCTAGTTAAAAATATAAAATTAAAAAAATAAAACTCTACTATTACCTATAAGCACATCTTAACCCATTAAGACCCTTTCAGGTGGCGCTAATTTAAGGTTATGAGACTAAAATGTTAAGAGTTTTACCGGAAAAGTTACCATAAACAGCATCAATGCCCTTGGGTCAGTTGAAATGTACACTATTGAATACAACGGAGCAAATTTTTAATTGAAAAGTTGATTCATTAAAAATTGCGAATTTTTTTTAAATTGTCCCTTTAAAGGGACGCCAGGCAGTAATGGGTTAATTCAATTAGTAATTGCAAATGTGGGGGAAGGAAGTAAAACTATATCATTACACATTTAAAGCTTCGTTCTTTCCAAAGCTTTCTAGAAGAATGTCTCAGTGAGTTAACCACGAGATCATATCGATAAAAATGTTTTAAATGCTAAACTTTTACGTAATTTCTGGTAAAATACATTAAAAAATGTATTAGTTTGGAATAGAAATAAATTTAATTTAAAAGAGGAATACTATAAAATAAATCCTAGATAACCAAATAGTTAGGATGTCACTCAATTTAAAGCGAATTGAAAGAAACGATATGTTATCGAAATAGCCTTCATTTTCCTGAAATTCACAATAAAATAAAAAATCGGTAAACTTTTCGTAACATTAAAGGAATCTGATTAACAAAAGTTTTATGTTCTCCATGGGTTATTAGGGGTGGGGGGGGGGGGTAATCCATTTTTTACGCATTTTTTCAATACAACTCCAAATTTAGTCTCAGAATTTTAAATCAGTGCCATCTATTCGCCGGTATTAAAGGGATATTACGTTTTGAGCATGCATTTTTGTAAGACGGATTAAGGGTGATTATAGTTACACAATCTCGATGCAAATATATGTTGATTAAAAATCATTTTAAGATTTAATAAAACGCACTGTGATTTGAAATGCCACATATGACCTACCGAGCATTTATCACCAATGCATTAACGCTAATTTAACACATTTTTTCAAAAAGTAAATGTTAATTCGGCTAGATGAAATACGTCCATTACCAGAATACAACTGATGGATTAAAGATGTCATGTAGATCTGTACTGTCTGAAATAAATTCTCATTTATGCTGAAAGTTATCCTTCTGATTTGAATAATGGATAATGATCATTACTGTGTTTTAATGGTAGTGAGATATCATCTATCCTGTCCTGTGTCGCCATAACTAATAAATCATTTGTTAACCTCTACAATGTCTGGTCTTGCTGCAACACTATTGCTTTAGTCGTTAGGCAACAATGACCGGTAAATGATTTGGGTGTGTGAGAGCAACAAGGATTCAAGGTAACTTCTGAGTTGGATCATTTTTGCTGCGAATACCCAGCCCATTTAAACTTATGTAATTTAATCGGGAATGATTTGAAGTGGTTGATTCAGATGATGTAACTATTTTATTTTTTTGTCCTTTCTGGGTTTTCATTGTTTGTTTAGATTTCACTCGTCTGTTGTATTCTACTTTCAAGGATTTTTTTTTATTCCTCAGCTGTTTATTGAAATTTATCGGTTTTAATTCGAGTACAATTCAAGTATGCAAAACACTAAAAAAACGTCGATGTTGTTGGGAAACTGGTATAAATGATTATGCGGAGAAAAATTGCGGGGCAGCAATTTGATGTGATTCACGAACACAGAAAAGCTTTATTTCTACTGCAAGAAAAGTTAGTGCGCAAATTAGTTTTAGTAAGGTAGGAAAATATTGTATTCAGAAAAACAAATGTAATTCCAGAATTGTCAAGAGTGAAAACAATACCGCTTTAACTGTTGCCACTTATAGCGTGAAACATGACCATTATAAAAAATTGCATTAATTTTCAACACAGTGTCTCTTTCAAAATAGATGCGTTAATTAAAATTTCCAATTTATTTATCTTCGTTCATAAAAATGCAATATGGATAACCATTATTTCTTATAAAAGAGCGAATTATTTTTGGTTAAAGAAACGTATGCGTACTATATAAATTATTTCAGATGAACAATTTTTAAACAGTTTTTTGATTGTATTTTAGGATTAATACTATTTAAATCGCACATTATACATTTCATTTTTGTAGAAAAAAGGTAGTCTTCTATTTTTCTAATTTCATAAAACAATGATCATATACATATTTCCCCAAAATGATTAATTAATTTCTAACACGTACATTTTTAAATTAGATCATCAATATACTTTTATACTACAATTTATTCTGATATTGGTAGCAAGGTCTAAGGAAAATTTATAATTAAATTAATTCTAGAAATATACTAATTCTCCTTAAATCAATGCATAATTAATTTTTTTTCGAAATAATAAAACCTAGAAATAACAAATGGAAATTTAGTTTATAAATCTCCTACTCCTTTGTGAATAAAACACATAGAAAACCCATTAAAATTGTACAAGAATTTAAGATTGTTTTTCAACGATATTTTTTACAGTATGTAATTTCTAATTAATTTATTATCTCTTTTAAAAAATAGAATTGTTTTTCCAAAAGACTAATGTCTGTGTTTTTGAAAAGTGTTAAACAGTGTTCCTGTTATTCCATAAACCGATTTGCAGAAAAACGATAAAGCTCCTTGAAATGCGTTATGTCAAAATAATTAGGTTGGAAGTATTTATTCTCATAGGAAATCACATATTAAGGCTTACTGATTGAGTTAAAAGGGTAACACCATTAATGCATTACGCTCTGCAGCACTCTTAAAAAACTCTAAGAGCCAAGAGATTTTGTTGAAGTAAACATAAACTTTATTTTTTCAATTAACGCCATATATTTTTATCTTATTATCAACTACCAAACAAATTGAAGCACGAAAGTTAAAAATAAATGTTTTTAAAAATTGGGAGAGTCTTAAAAAACTCAATAAGCAAAATATGAAAAAAAAAGCTATTGTAACATGCATCTCACTAAAAATTTGATCCTTTATACTGTTTAATATTTATCTTAGTAGAAAAATGCTTGATGTTCAATGTTTAAACTTTAAACATTGTTCTTTAAAAAAATATTTACATAAGTAATGGAGGATATAAAATCTTTAAATTGAGGGGATGTGAGAATATACATTAGATTAAACACAAAATAAGCAAATCGAAAATAAATTATTTCTGATTGAATTTCATAAATATTTGATAACATTTTTATTCCACTCCATAACAATGGGAAGTTTTAAAAACAAGATGAACAAAAGACACTGAAAATTCAGCGTCGATTTAATCGCTTCAGCATTATTCAAATTTAAAATGTAATAGCCTTTTTAATTGATCTTTTCTTACAAACGCTTATGAATAATTCACAATATTAAATGGGTATCATCATTCAAGGAAAAATATCTATCCAATTTAGGAACATCTCAGCGAAGACAGAATTTTCTAATAAAATAGCTTTCACGGTGTAGCACACTCGCAGGGCTGACAAACCTGTAAACGGAGTTTGGTTAACTTTGTGAAACTTGGGCTAGGAAAAATATTCTAAAATTCATAATAATTAAATCAGTAATTAAGAAATAAAATTGAATGTTATTAATATGTATTGAACCTAACGTAAATTTTGCTGGGGTAACTGACCATTGGGTAAACTCAGTCCTTTATCTCTTTGTTTCTGATAAATGTGTTCTAAGCTTGCTTTAAACTTGCAGAAAACTGGGTATTCAACATCAAACAAACCACTCGGCATGTATAATATCGCCAGGAATTTTCCTCCAAAGGTCTCTGTAACAGAAATGGTAGTTCCTATTAGTACCTTAAGCTAGGCACTCACTGAGTTACAGGATCAGGTAAGCATCGCCAAAAATCGCCATTATTCCTCCCAAACGTTACCGAAAGCATTTTCTTACTTTCAAGATTGGTTTTGCGTGTCTGCATAGCATGTCCCCAATCACTGACGAGTGGGGGTAGGGTTAGGTACATACAACTGTGATCAAGCTTCCGCTTCATCAATTACACTCTTAAAACAAAAGAGTGAAATCCACTCCAGTTGGAGAAGTGCATTTTCGACACTGGAAAGGATTGAATATTAGCTCGGGCTGAGTTGAAATCACTCGTTTGGAGTGATCCTGTCGTTGGTTTAACACACAAAGAATCCACTCCTTCCGGGTAAGTGCATTTTCCAGTCTGGAGGAGTGAAATTAACTCAGACTGAGTTCAAATCCACTCTCTTGTTTTAAGAGTGTATGACAGACATAGAAAGATGTTTTACTGTAACAGAGAAAGGAAAGCACACACAGGGTGAAGGCGATAATCGAACCCACACCCGTTACTGCTGGCGTAGAGGTCCAAACCACTCGGCCATCCGAGCCCCACTGACTAGTGAAAAATGCCTTCTGTAACGCACGCTACCATACATATTAAAAACGAACTTGTTTAAAAAGAATTGATATAAATTTAAAACTAATTTTTTTTAAATAAAATATTAGTTGCAGCTATTTCAAGCCAAGTTAGCGATAGAGGAAAAATAATTATACAGAAGAAAGTTTATTCAACGTTAAATAGATTCAAAGTGTCCATTAGATTGCCATTTACCCATAAGCGTTTCAGGGATACATTATGTTTGCATAAATTGATTTGTTCAGATAAAAATGTGAAGCGTTAATTGCTCGAGAAAACAATGGGCTTTTTGTATCATTAATAGAGAACAATTTGGGAGAGCGCTTTCTCCGATTTGGGAGTCAGATCTTTTGGATTGGAATTTAATTTTTGAAAGAGTGAAACTCGTCGGAATTCAATTTTTATTCGTTTCGTTAACTTTTTAACTCTCATATTATACTCTTATGATAAACAAAACAAATATCATTTTTTAAATTTTATTTCAGGTATTTGTTTAACGACAAATATATTTTTACTTTATATAAAAACGGAACATCGCTTACAGCGATTTGGCGTTGTCAAAACTAAAAAGAAAAAAAATTCAATATTTATCAAATTATCTTTTTAAAAAAAACTTAATTTAACTTTTATTTTTGATTGCAGAGATAATCTGGATGAGTACCTGTGAATACATTAGAAATGGTCCAGTGCAAGAGGTGTTGCTAGTCAGCAAATCAGGACCTACGTTTGTATAAAACTGCCTAAATTATGCCTACTATTATACTTGAAGAATTGTACAGAAAAAGAAAAACAATTTCGTTTAAAACTTATGTAATATTAATGTAGATTTCGTTTGAACAATAATTCTGAAATTGTTTTCAAATCCAAGAAAAAATAGATATTATTATTGCCACTGGAAATTTGAATGATATTTTGTTTAAAAAAAAATATAGGATAGATTTTTCCAATTTAAAATAAGCAGGAAAGTGATCCCCAATGCTTTGTATTACATAACATTAAAATATTATTTCTTTTCGCTATGAATATTTATGGTCGATTTTGACATAAAATAACATTTATTTGAAGATTCTTAAAGTGTCTGCTTTGCAACCTATAAATTGAATTCAAAACTATTATAAATGTTTTGTTAAAGGGATTTGCAAACTAACTATAAATTAAAATATGAGAAATGCAATGGTTATTTTATTATTTTTTATTCTCTTTGTACCTAGGGCGTGGAGGCATGAAATAAAGCAAGGTACAATTTTTGTAAATAATGAGTTTGTAGTTTCACTGTTTAGCTAAACACATACAAAAATAATTAGTTAATTTTACTAATAAGACTAATCTTGACATAAAAAAAGGAGTTGTTATAACGCAAAAAAATACTTTTATTTCAGTTACTGTTATTAAAAAGACAGTGGTAAACTTAAATATGAACTGCATAAAGCCCTGCCTTAAATATCATTAAAATAGCGAACTATTTAACTAAGCCCATTTGTGACTTGCTCCAATTTTGTTCAGAATTACAAAACTATGAGACAAGATAAGAAAGTTGGCGAGGTCTGTTTTGTATTCGTAATCCTTCATGAAGTTAAGTTCTTAGAAAACTTGACTTTTACATTTCAAACTGTAATAAGAAAAACACCTTAAACATAAATACGTACCGCATAAAGCCCTGCATTAAATATCATTAAAATAGTAAACTACTTAAGTCCATTTGCGTCTTGCTTCAATTTTGTTCAGAAATATAAAACTGAAACTGGATGTTGCCCGGTGTCCTAGTGGGTTCGATAGGAGCCCATTACGCTCGCAGTCTGCTCACTATACCGGGTGTGGGTTCCATTCTTGCTTTTGCCCTGGGTGTACTTTTTCTCTCTGTATAAGTAAAATTGTTTCTGTGACTGTTACTTGACGAAGGTTTATAAGCTAGTCTCTGATAAAGCTGGAAAATACATGAACCAACCTACCTATGAAACTAGATAAGAAAATTAGAGTTACAGAACAAACACACAAACACAAATTATGACAGAAACGGACTTGGATCGTTTTTGCTCTTACACCTTCATACGCTCTTATTGGGCATCCATCATTTTCTCCAAAAAACCATTTACGGCAATTCCCCCAAAAGGGATTTAGATAAAGATTTTATAATTAGCGGAATAAAAGCGAATCACAAAACAGATACTAACCGTTAAAGGATATCTCAGCCACAGCATCGAAAAATCACAAGATTGGTTAAATGACTCGCGAGAGTAACTGCGAACAGTAAATCTCTGCTATTAATCCAGCAGTGCAAGTGGCAAAGCGGGAAAGATCGTAAAACTGCGGCAGATGGGATTGACAACCCACAGGTTTTATTATGAATTTTTATTATTGAAAAGGGAATAACGTGCGACCAATTACTTGGCAATTTAAATGTGGAGTCTCACATTTTCTCTGAGGCATGATTTTGCTTTATGAAGTTCGTTATAGAATTTTTTGTGTGCCGTTAGTTATTTTCTTTGTTTTGTAATGAAGTGAAAATTTATGATGCTTTGTTAAGTGGAGTTATTTTTTTTTGTTTTCATATAGAAGAGAATGTAAGTGTAAATTACGCATTTGGATTAGCTGATTAATGTTGAGTATTTACAAAAAAATTCTTTCAATTTTTAATTGAAAGGAATTGCACAATGTATATTTTTTTATTCTATTGTTAAATTATAGTTATTTGGATTAAAGAAGTTATACAGAACATTTCAGTAAAGTATATTTTTTGCCAAAACAATACATGATACACAAATAAATATAGATAATTTTCTTGTTGTTTTCCTGCCAGTTAGCTATCCAAGACAGATATTTGTTCTGTGTTAAAATTTAAGCATTGTTCATTATCATTTATTTACTAAAGTTTGTAAAACTTTCATTTTAAAACTTAAAATAATATTATCTGACGATGCACTGGAAACTGTATAGCACTTTCAAATTATACAATTTGGGATCATTGATGCTACAGCATTTCAAATTAGTTTTTCTCCAAATAGTTTAAAAAGATTCATTTTTCGAAATACACATTATTGATTTCCCTTATTTAAACAATTCTTTTGAACAATGAGCTTGTTAGAGATTTTTTTAACGCAACTTCAAATCTACTTTTCATTAGATAATGTTCCTCCATAAATTACAAACGATTTTTCCAGGTTAACCAAACAAAAAACTAGCCCTTGTCAAAAAAGAAACACTCGATCGCCCTGCTAAATCATTTAACTTAACGATTCAAAAATTGGATTTTACTTTGTTAAAAGAACCGATTTCTTTTCAAAAGAAACGGACAAACAGACTTTTTATATCTCTATACAAAAAAGACCCAGCAGCAAAGCCCGAGATTGAGTCGTCCCATCCAAATCGAAAGGGAGGGGTCTATAGCTATTCAATTTATAAAGTTGAATCTTATGGGACAACATTTTCCTTTTTGGACAAAAACGGCTTTAAGCAAATGTCCCTTTTTTCCTCCGACGTCGTTTGTTGCTAAAAAGCCGGGTACACTGGGCCGGTAAGGGTTAATGGGCAACACGCCGCGACTTGTTTTGTGATGGATTGCCTGTCCTTGAGTGCAGCGCTTTAAGCAGGGGAAGGTAATCACTTTAACATGGCAGAGACCTGGCGGACACAGATACGGAAATCAATGCTCCACGCCCTGATGACATACATCCTTAGTGGAAATTGCATTCATGGCAAAAAAAAACTTTTATTTTTTTCTGTAAAAGTTTTTTTGTTGGCTGAAATGAGGGTTACCGGGGTTTTCATCCACCAAGCTTCACATGTGTCGCCAAATGTAATTCGTTTTGTGTAGTTTTTAATTGCAATTACTTGTACTGAATCATTCCATGCAAAATTACTTTTAGGGAATTTAAGTCACTTGTGTTAAAAAGTGATCATCCCTAAAACTTTTAACATCCACACTGACTTCAACTAAATGTTACCTATTTCATTTATAATTTGATTTTTTAAAAGTTTAAATTGTTTTTTAACGTAAATTACACCACAAAAAAACTTAAGCTAGATAGAATTAGCCAATTTTGAAAACTGTTTCAATTTTAAACCGCTGTGGCTCAGTAGTTTGCAACATTTTCTCATAGTAGCTGTCAATATCTCACTCCATTAAGAGCGTTAACTTTTCAATTATAATCTCAGAAGTTTTGAGAAGCGTTCTAACGAAGAGGTTAAAATCATATTAGGTCTCAATTGATCGCTTGAGTCAAATCGCTTAAGCAGTTGCGTTAAATTAATTGTAAATAAAATGGAAATCACTTAAAATATTATATAAAGGCGATTTAACTAAAATAATAATATATTTCTAATGTTAGCAATCTTTATGTTTTGGCAACAAATAAAAAAAAATCTCATAATAAAAAATAAAAATGAATTAAACAATTAACCATTTCAGTAACAATGGCAATTTGGCATCATCATTTTAGATTTTTTTTCTGATCGTCTATAACCATTTATGATACTAAAAAGGACATCATTCAATTCTTCAAACTTTTTCTATTAGAAAATAGTTTTTATTAATCCCAAGAGATGTCACCCCGATAATTGTTTTGATTGAAAATTGAAATTATTTAAATTCTAATGCAGTTAAATTTTTTTACTATTTTTCCCATAATGTGTGAGTATTAAAGATGCATATATATTTTTTGGGATGAAAATAACAATTCATGCATTAGGGGGTTAAATATATAAATAAGATTAACCCCTCAAATATAAAAGGATTTTCGATTTTGGTGACCTTTTCCATGACTTGGCGACGAATCGAAACCACCCGATAGCTGTGAATTCCCCTTTTTTCAGCGCACACGGCGTGATTTACAATATTAGCCCTCCCTTGGAATGGATTTTTGTCTGCCAGTTAATGGTATCAGCTGGTATCACTCTCGAATAGTTTGAACGGACCGCGTGATTTGTATGAGGCCTGAAATTGTCTCACGTACCCAGTATCTGATCGTTTGAAACTAAATAAAGATCTCATGATGAAATAATTTTTTTTGTCCTTCAAGTTAATCTTTAGGCGAATTGTTTTTGTCGAGTGTAAGTTTTCAAAAAACTAATTAGTTTTCCAGTTTATTTTTAATATTTGATGATACATTTTTTATTTATAAAATACACTTTTATGCATTTGGGATAAACGATTTGATATTTAATAGTTTTGCTTTTCAATTGTGACAGAAAAATATTTAATTTGTTATCGCCCAATTTTCTTTATAATTTTTCAATTCTTAAGTGCAATTATAGCTTTTTTAAAATGTAACAATGTACCGCATTTTTTTTGAAAGTATAAGTTGCAAAATAATATCTATAACTAGCATATATGGACGCAAATTAATTTGAACTGATTATTGCTTTATTTTCAACACTTCATAAATAGATTTCTTTCGCGAATTTAGATAAGCGTAACCAGATATTTTGCTATTAGAATAAATTCCTCATTTTTGATTGATTAAAAATATATAGATATAATATATCTATTTTTTCTTATTCATTCTAATTTTGAGAAAACTTGAGAATAATAAATGTTTTAGACTTTTTTTTTCAGACATAAAATGCATAGGAAAGTACAAAAACGTAACTAATTTTTTAAAATTGATTTACAACAATTTGTCAACATTCCGTTTTGTCCTTCTTCAAACGAGAAGGTACTTTTGAATTACAGAAAAACAAATTTAATCTATAAACATAAAAGGCAACTTCAGTTTGTCTGTTTGTATAAGACACAAGATCTAAAGAACCACGCTACAGATCGTCACGAAATTTGGCAAAAAAAATTCATCTCATCTCCGGAACAAACATAGGCTAAGAGTATTTCGAATATTTGTTCTTTTTTTAAAGAAAATTCGAATTTTCTGAAAAAAGTACACCACTTTCGCTCAAATTTGATAACTTTTTTCTCTTTCCTGTTGCCATCGGCTGAAAAAATTTTAATAAACTTTTACGAAAATATTTAAAATTGATTTTTTTTTTATTTTGTGCTGCTGCCATTACCGTCAAAAACGAAATTCACAATTTGAAAAAAATAATTGACATGTTTCAAGTGACGTAATACCGATCAGCCTCCATTCTAGGATTTTATTATTTTTTTAATTTGATAATTTCTCCATTTATGGTTCTATTGACTGCATGTATGAGTATTTAACCATTTTCGACCGGCGGTCAGGTGGCGCTGATTTAAAATTATGAGACTAAATTTGGAGTTTTATCGAAAAAATACGTTCAACAGCATCAATGCCAGCAACTGATTAAAAACAAAGTCATTTTTTATACAAATAACGAATAATACAATTCAGCTGCTTCGGTATCGATATTTTTGAAGAGCTTGAACATTCTCTTTACTACCCGCACGATCGTGCGAGCCCGGTCGGAAAGGGTTAAGCAATAAATGCACAGTTAAGCTATTACTGAACTATGGTGGTTGCTTCAGGTCATCGCACTAGAGCTGCGTATTAGGGTTTTATGTCTTTATTTTTTTCCAAATACTTTGCCAAACTCGAAAAGTTATCTAAAAAAAGAGCCAAATGAGCAAAAATAATTTTAAAAAATTCTAAACCTGCTGGTTGTGCGAAAGTCATCAAACTAGAGCTGATTGGGTGTGTTTGTAGCTGCACCTTGCCTCGCCAAATGAGCTAAAATGATTTTGTGCGGGAAATTACGATGGCATTTATCCGTGAATTTTATGGCATATTTATAATTTTGAATTTTAAGGTAATATCAGTAATGGGATCCTATACTCGAGCGGGAACAATTCACATAAGCTCTAACTCGTCCTATGACGGATGAATCAGATCGATTTGATTTTTTAGTCCGTGCGAAGAACGGATATTTATTTGCCATTATTCACTATTTTCGGTGCTAAAAGGCATAACTCTGAAGGAATCTTGGTCAATGAAATTGTTTTTCACCTTTAATAACTTCATATTGTAATCTTAGTCTTGCAAAAATTTATTAATGTACCAAACGTTATTTAAATCGACCAAATAATTGTGTAATCTTAAAAAACTGTTTTAAAAAATCTGCATGTCTGAGCACACATTTGTTATAATTCAAAGTTAACTTGTTATTGAGAATTAAAATCATGATATGTTAATCTGAAAAGCTAACTACTAAATTAGTTTTAACAATATTACCTCAAAATATTACTTTACTCCCTAAAGGTATCTTTTCCTTTGTATGAGGAAGAATGACGATTTTACCATATAATTTCTATAGCAGATAAGCCATTTTTCTGCATACAGTAAAATACCGTCTCCTTCACTACTTTCAACTCTCTTAAATAACTGAACGAATTCTTAAAAAATAAAATACCCAAATATATTAGAAATGTAGAGTAATCTTTTTGAAAACTTTGCGAAGGAGCCTATTTATTTTTATCACACCGTTTTTAAAAATTACTCTTATATTTCAACTTTAGAATAAGCTTGCAGGAATTATACGCTCGGAATATTTTGGACAATCAACATATTTATGTTTAAATCAGATTAGGAAGAAAACGCGACAATAATTCTTGTATTAAAAGGCTTATGTCCCTCAAAAATGCGTTATTTGTTAATTCACCCAAACATAAGAATTCTTAATATGTCACAGTAAAAATGTATGTGAGTCATATAAATCGGATATTTAAACAAATTATTTGGAAGCACATTTTCGATGAAAGATGACTTTTTACTTTTTAAGTGAGTTTGACATTGTAATAAGTATTGAATTTGTAAGAAATGAAAAGGAAAAAAGTGATGTATTACTCACTTTAACATTCAATAACCTATATTATATTAAAGATTATGAATTTTTGTTAAGCACATAATAAAAAATAAATAGATTTTAATAAATAAAATTTTTCTTTTAAAAACATATTGAACAATCTGTTACATTTATTGTTTCATACATGTTTCTTGTTTTATATAACTTAATTAACACATTAAAATTATTTTTATGTGGTGTTACAGAAACTAGTTAACATAAACTAAAAACTCAAATTCAAAAATTATAAACTAAAATAAGCTAACTAAATGGACATTTTAAGTGCAATTTAAAATGTATATACGACCAAAGGATAGTAACGGTAACTCCTTAAAAATGCATTTTTGAGCCTTATAATTTCTGTTAAACATCTATAAAAATATTCAAATTAGTTTTTATAGAGTTTTTTTTTCAATTTATTGAGAATTTCTGAAACATGCATTTTTTTTTCGAAGTACATTAAAAGCATTATTTTGTAGGACTGCAGAAACTACTTTGGGTAAAATCTAAACTCAAATTCAATAATTATAAATTTCAATAAAATAACTAAATAGAAATTATAAATGCAGTTTAAAATGTAATTACGAGCAAAAGATAATAACGTCTCTGATTAAAAAAGTTCAATGAAGAAAATTATCCTATCTTAAACTCTTATCAGTTATATCTTAAACGCTTCAAAAGTTATAAAAATTAATGAATAATCTTATACGCCTCAAAATTAAAACCAGTGATCCATGTCTAAGAATATAACTATTTTTAAGTAAAAAGAATCTTTTAAATTGTGTCGGGAGAGAAAAGCAAGCGTCGATTTATCCCTTTCTCAAAGTGTAAATTCGAGGTATCTCTTAATCTGCCTATTACGGCTTCTTTTCAAAAGACCACATCAATTCATTCTTAGACACCGTGGGACGCTCTTGAAGCGATATACTATCTCATTAACAGAGTTATTCAAGCGTTCAAAGGGTGAAAACGGCGAAGGAAAAATTCCTCTCCTATAAGAAAATAAAACATTTCGACCAAAAAAAAAATAATTTGCTCTTCTTGCAACAATTTCTTTTTCGTTCTTCCGCAGAGCTACATTTTGCGGGTATTTAAGGAGTTGAAAAAACTACTCCAGATGCAGAAAAGAATGCATGCATCCACTATTATTGCTTCAGAAATATGTAAAAATCTTTTCTTTGGTTTGATAGTAATGTTATCGACATTTGTATTAAAAAAAGTCCGATTTACTTTGGGAGTATAAGCCCTATTAAATACTATTTTAAGTAAATAGATAATGATAGTTTCTTGATGTCTGCCGGGAAACTTATCTACCAAAAAATGGAAGCACTCGTCACTTGACTGTGGTTCTATATTTCGGGGCCCGTCGCCAATAGCGCTTGTCTTGCTCTCTAGTGCGACTATAATATAATCTAAAATTACCAAAAACGGATTCAATCTTTCGTAATCTAATATTGATTTAATTTAGTTCTAAAATGAGTATCTTACGTATGTATAAATCCTTTAGAAAAATGATTTTTTTAACTATAACAAGGATGTTTGCCAATAAACAGTCCAATATTCTTCAAATTGCAAACATACAATATCTAATTGCTTAACAATTAAAAAGAGTTGTGGCAAATTTCACCCTGTCATTCATGGGCGTTTATGATACATATCCAGGCATTATGACAAATATTTATTAGAAATGAAAGTCTATATTTATTTGTTTTTCAAACCCTTTTTGAAATGATTAAAAAATGTGACGGAAGATGGTAGGAAACTGTGCGAAGGAATGTTGTAGTAGAGAAAATGGAAAATAGTTGACATAGTATTATAAACGCACTTTATAGGAAATATAAATAAATTTTTTAAATTAACGCTACCAAAGTTGCAAGAAAACCGTCATTCTTTTTATTATCCCAACCAGTAGGATAATTATTAAAACCGATGAATCTAGGTATCAAGGCCAGTTTTCGTATACCTCTTTTGAAATGGTTGTTTGCAGCCATTTGTTAGTAGATCCCGATACAATGAGTCGAACAAAAAAAAATCCCTATAAGATATTAACAAAGTCGAATGGGCGACAGTTACGACACTTTCAAACCAAGCAAGCGATATGTTTACGACGACTGCTTCTTCGTAAACTATGATATCATATTATCGCAAAAGTGATCAGCGTTTGTCTGTCTTGAGAAGACAGTCTTATTAAAGTGACATTAGTCGCACGCAGAGGCCCTTTCCACTGTTTATCTAGACAAAGTAAGGAACAACCCGTCAAGGCATGCCACTCTAATGGGTGCTTCGAGCATTAGGTTGGGGTCCTTTACTGTTTACCTGCATTGATTAACGCAACCCTTGAGGTAAATGTTAAACTCTGCTGTTTTTTTTTTGCCGCGTAATCCTCTGGTTGTTTCTTTTTTAAGGAGGGGTAGTACTCATTAGTTATATGTTCTTTCGATGGGAGCTGTATTCGAGCTGAATAATAAAGACAGCAACGACCGATTTTTGTCAAAAATGTTTCGCTGGAAAAAAGTATGTTTCGTTCGGGGACATTTTTTGTTGTTGTTGTCGTTTTAGTAGCGTAAAAATTCTTTTACTATTTGCTAATGACTCAATACAGCTACATAGAATGCAACTTGTACGACGACAGCCGATTGGTTTGCTTTTGTTTTGGAAATAGAAAAAAAATGCAGTTTATAAAAGCTCCTACGTTAGAAAATGACTTTTAAAGAAAAGTTTTAAGCTTGTAAACGTCGAGTTGAAAAGCAAGAAAATGCTGCTACTTATATGAGAAAATAAAAGCAACTTTTATGTCTTATAAAAGAAACGCGGGGTAAGCTAAAATCGTAGCGCATTCGTTGAATTTTAATTTTGCTCTGGTTTAAGGAAAAAAAATGTTCAACTCAAGACTTTCGTCTTTAATATTAATTTATTAAAGCAAAAAAAAAGCCTTCCCAATTTCCTCTTTTTTTCTGTTTAATAAAAAAACACCTTGTTCATCTTCTAGAAAAAAAAGTAGTGAAAGTCAGAAACATAAAAACACGTTAAGACTTGCTTATGTTTGTTTATTTTTTTATAGGATAAATTACGGTAAATATTTTTCCGAATGAAGTGGTGAATTAAGGACAATTTGCTACATATAGCTTGATTGTAATTGGGTTAGGGGAAATATTTGTTTAGTTTTTGACACATAAAAAATGTTCTTTTAATGGCGTACCTAGCATTAAAAGGATTAGATTTTTTTTCAGTAATTTGTATTGTGTCCATGTATCGTTCCAAGATAATTGTTAAGGTCTTTATTTTATTCTTAATAACTGTAATTCAGGTTTAAAATGTAGAAAAAAATATTTATAGTTTAAGAATTTTGCATTGATAAGAAGGGCTTACAGTTAATCACCAATTGTATATTGTTCTTTCATTACATTGATAATAATTGAAGCTGGAAAGGGTCTGGGAAAGGGGTAGGGGATAATTAAGGAACTGAAATGATTATTATGTATTCGAATTAAATGTGTTTTTATTGTTATTTACTGCTCTACATGTAATTTTAAAATAAAATAAATTTAATGTGTTTCTATGATCTGGATAGATTATCATCTTTTGCAGTATGAAAGTAAATAGGTTTATGAAAATGAATGATTTATATAAATTAATTAAAGTTTCTATCACGTTAGTTGAATGTAAATAATTAATATCGGCATTTAGTTACTGATTTATACAAGTAAGTGAATGACTTAAGACTAAATTCCATAATAATTAAACATTTGAAGCTAATTTGTAAAATATTTATTGAAATTTGTTCATAGCTAAATATTTGATTAAATGAAGATTGACATAAATATATTATTTTTACTTACTGTACTAAAAGAAAAAACGTGGAATTCATGCACAAAGCAAAGGATTGTGTTTGAATAATGAAATTTTCTTAACGATAAACAGAATTGAATAATGATAGAAACTATTTACGGGTAAAAAGCCATCTTAAATGTCAAAATTATTTGTTGTGTTTTTCAGAGGTTTAGTATAAACACTTTTAGCAATATTTCCATAAAAACTTAGTCACTTATATTTTACAAAGTGACTTATTTAGAAATGAAGTACATAGTTTAATCAAGGTAATTTCCAAAATTAAGACATACCCGGAATTTTTGGCATAAATCAGAAAAATCGACTAGAGAGTCGGCATTTTTATTCTTAAACAAGACAAATTGCCTTTTTTATAAATATAAATATGAAACTCGTATTAGAGGGTAGCAGAAATCCAATAATTCTCCAATGTAACCTCCTTCTCTGTGTAGTAAAATCTTTTTCTTCCAATTTCCCAACTTTAAATATCATTGTCCATCTGTTACTTTTGCCAAAAAAAGACATAAAAACCAATCATCCGTTCAAGTCGTAATTTGAGACTATCTATCAAGGCCCGACCGTAGAGTAAAGTTGAATTTGTCTGGTAATGAGAAATCAATTTTCTTTTCGTACCCATTTGAGTTGCCTTGGAATATATTCCCAGAATATTCAATGGGTATCTGGAGGATATCTGTTCCAAGATCAGTATGATTAAATATTAATGACAATTCAATGTGGCCAGGTTTGTTGAGGAGCAGCTTTTAGTTGATTGAAGATAGTGGCGACGACGTCTGTCATTTTCAGAAATCATTTGCGTACGACGGTTTGGAGTGTAAAAAATTGAATTGGAAGAAATCATTTATATCGAATTAATGAGTTAAGGATAATCTTAAAAAAACATCCCCATGGGATTTTCTTGATCAAAAGAAAAGATTAAATAAATACGATTTGCAACAGCAAATTGTAAATATCTATACATACAATTAATAGCTTAAACTTGGTGTTAAATATATTTAACATTTTCTGTTCTTTGTATTAAATGTAGTAAAGTTTGAAATAATCTATTGAAAAAATAAACATCTAATGTGTTCAGGTTTGTTAAAAAGCATTTAAAATATAGAAATGGTAGAAATCATTTATGACCCGTTATGTATTTGAAATAATGCATCAAATATAAAATTTACAAGAGATTCTTTTTATCATAAAGACTAATAGTGTGAAATGCAATCAGAACTAATTTTAAGGTAATTTATGATAATTTTTAGTTAACATTAAGATTAACTTCATTTTGTTTTTATAATTATGCGGATTAAATATTAAAATTTTCAATTAGGCCTGGTTTGTTGAAGAGCAGCTTTTACTTGATTGAAGATAGTGGCGACGACTTCTGTCATTTTCAGAAATTATTTGCGTACGACGGTTTGGAGTGTAAAAAATTGAATTGGAAGAAATCATTTATATCGAAATAATAAGTTAAAGATAATCCTAAAAAATATCCCCCATGGGATTTTCTTGATCAAAATAAAAATTCACAAATGCTGAAACAGCAAATCGTAAATATCTATAATTCCAATTATTAGCTAAGACGTGGTGTTTAATATATTTTACATTTTCTGTACTTTGTATTAAGTATAATTATTAATAAATTGAAAAAACAAACTAACATTTAATGTGTTCAGGTTTGTTGAAAAGCATTTAAAATCTAGAAGTGGGAGAAATCATTTAGGAACAGTTATGTGTTTAGGATAATGCATCAAAAATAAAATTTCCAAGATATTCTTTTTATCCTTAAATGTAAAATGCTATTATAACTAATTTTAAAGTAATTTATGATAATTTTTAGTTAACATTAAGATTAACTTCATTTTGTTTTTATAATTATGCAGATTAAGTATTACAATTTTCAATGTGGCCAGGTTTGTTGAGGAGTAGCTTTTAGTTGATTAAAGATTGTGGCGACGACATCTGTCATTTTCGGAAATCATTTGCGTACGACGGTTTGGAATGTAAAAAAATGAATTGGAAGAAATCATTTATATCGAATTAATAAGTTAAAAATAATCTTAAAAAATATCCCCATGCGATTTTCTTGATCAAATCGAAATTATATACATCAACTGACGATTATGCAACAGCAAATTGTAAATATCTATAAAAACAATTATTAGCTAAAATTTGGTTTTTAATGTATTTTACATTTTCTGTACTTTGTATTAAATATAATACAGTTTATATTAATAAATAAAATAAACACTTAATGTGTTCAGGTTTGTTGAAAAGCATTTAAAATATAGAAATGGTAGAAATCGTTTATGACCCGTTATGTATTTGGGATAATGCATCAAATATAAAATTTACAAGAGATTCTTTTTATCATAAAGACTAATGGTGTGAAATGCAATCAGAACTAATTTTAAGGTAATTTATGATAATTTTTAGTTAACATTAAGATTAACTTCATTTTGTCATAATTATGTGGATTAAATGTTACAATTTTCAATGTGGCCAGGTTTGTTGAGGAGTAGCTTTTAGTTGATTAAAGATAGTGGCGACGACGTCTGTCATTTTCAGAAATCATTTGCATACGACGGTTTATAGTGTTAAAAAATGAATTGGGAGAAATCTTTTATATCGAATTAATAAGTTAAGGATAATCTTAAAAAAATATCCCCATGGGATTTTCTTGATCAAAAAAACTAGATTCAACTTTACTGCAATAGCAAATTGTAAATATTCATAATTACAATTATTAGCTAAAACTTGGTGTTTAATATATTTTTACATTTTCTGTACTTTGTATTAAATATAATAAAGTTTGTAATAATAAATTGAAAAAAAAAAACATCTAATGTGTTCAGGTTTGTTAACCCATTAAGACCCTTTCAGGTGGCGCTAATTTAAGGTTATGAGACTAAAATGTTAAGAGTTTTACCGGAAAAGTTGCCTTAAACAGCATCAATGCCCTTGGGTCAGTTGAAATATAAACTATTGAATACAACGGAGCAATTTTTTAATTGAAAAGTTGATTGATTAAAAATTGCGAATTTTTTTTAAAAGTGTCCCTAAAAAGGGACGCCAGGCATTAATGGGTTAAAAAGCATTTAAAATTTAGAAACGAAAGAAATCATTTATGACCAGTTATGCGTTTAGGATAATGCATCAAAAATAAAATTTCCAAGAGACTCTTTTATCCTTAAGACAAACATTGTGAAATAAAATCAGAACTAATTTTTACGTAATTTATGGTAATTTTTTAGTTAAGATTAACTTCATTTTGTATTACAAATTATGCGGATTAAATATTACTCACAATTCAATGCGGCCAGGTATGTTGAGGAGTAGCTTTTAGTTGATTGAAAATAGTGGTGACGACGTCTGTCATTTTCAGAAATCGTTTGCGTACGATGGCTTGGGGCGTGTAAAAAATTGAATTGGAAGGAATCATTTATATGGAATTAATATGTTAAGGGTAATTCTGTTTATTCAATTGAAGATTGGTTATGAAAATTGCCGTGATAGAGCACATTTTAAATACTTTATTACAATTATTAGCTGAAAATTGGTGTTTGACCCTGTAATGCAGGAATTTTTTTATCCCCAAAAAATATACTTGTATCTTCAATACTCATACATTATGGAAAAAAAATACTGAAAAAAATTAACTGCATTGGAATTTATATAATTTCAAGTTTTAAAATTTTTGCCATATGGCAAAAACCAAATGCAAAATTCCAATTTTGATAAGAATGACTAGAAAACTACTAAATATATTATAAATAAAACCCTTAAACAATTTTTTTTTCAAAATAATTTATTTGTATATTTAGTACTAATATTATTATACTTTGAATACTGCTAAAGACGTAATTTCACAACAGTTAATAACTTCACTCTTTAATTTTGAATACACTTTTACTACTGTCATCTATGAGGGTTATTAGTACTTAAAACTTCAAAATGGAATGTAATAGATGAAAAGAACACAGATTTGTCGAGAGGGCGATTTACTGTAATAGAATAAAGTGGATTATGTTACGTGTTGCCATATGACAACAGTATGCATTAGAGGGTTAATGTATTTTTCATTTTATATACTTTTACTGTATTGAAAGAGCATTTCATGTGGTTAGGTTTATTGAGAAGTAGTTAAAATATTGAAATAGAAGAAATCCTTTACAAACTGTGTTTAAGATATTGCAACAAAAAACAAACTAAAGGAGATAGGATAAATTGCATCATAGGACTGGTTATAAATGTTTACCTAATGCATCCTAAAGGATAGTGCATCAAAATAAAATTTCCAAGAGATTCTTTTTATCCTTAATACTAATAATGCAAAATGTAATAAGACATAATTCTAAACTTTTTTGAGGAAATTTTTAGTTAACATTAAAATTTATTTTACTTTGTAATTAATAATTAGGTGAATTAAATATTAATGAAAATTCAATATGGCCAGGTTTGTTAGGAAGCAGCTTTTAGTTAAATGAAGATTGTGACGATATCTGTCATTTTCAGAAATCATTTGAGCACGATTGCTTATAGCATGCAAAAATTGAACCGGAAGAAATCATTTAGGGGAGACCGGGTCTAGTTGATACACTTTTTACTTTCTGATTTTTGTAATTTTTTTCGGTCAATTTTTTGAAACAAACTAAGTGTAGTTAGTAACTATAACTGTTTGGCTAACGCCTGATATTTTTATAATCTAAATATAATTGAATTTTCACTGACAAAAAAAATGTTTTTTAAAATGTTGCAATGTGTATCAACTTAACCCGATCTGGGTCAAGTTGATACGGCATTGGGTCAAGTTGATACGCATATGAGTAAGCTGAGATGGTGCTAGGAAATATTTAAATATATCTAATAAAAATATAGTAATTACGAAAAATGTTTTATTTTACAATATAAATTGGTTTTTAACTTTACATGATACAAAGTTTTACATGATAGGGTCTACATTTGATTGTAACTGATTACTCCGAGTCTGAGAAATTTTGATCTGGTTGACAATTGAAACACTTGTAAAATGGATTGTCTTCAGCACATGCGATGTGGTGTGCCCACTTCTTACAGGATATGCATTGTATCCGGTCCTGGCCAGGCTTTGACGTTGAATGTGTTTTGAAGCACACTAAACAAAAAGACTCTTCGCCTTCATCAGAGTCCGATTTTTCTTTTTCAATTTTTCTTCGTATCTCTCTTTTTTTATTTTTAACTTCTTTTGTCAAGTTTTCTGTTCTTTTCTGTTCTTCCATTCTTGGTAATATTACCCCCTAATGATTTAAACAATTTTAACTTTTATTTTCTTGTTAAAATATATCTGCTAAGCTAATCCTCAAGTTCGTCAGTCAATATTTGTCGATGTTTAGCATAACCCATTTTTACAACCTCGTCAGTAGCCTCTGGCATTTCAAGTTTATTTTTTTCCTTTTTTGTCTTGAACCTGTAAAGAGCTATTGTGTCTATAGTAAAGATTTTGGCCGCTTCCCTAATAGACATTCTGCCATTTCTAATATCTTCATAAGCTCTTCCAAAAATATCAAATGGTTTTTCGCCTCTTGTAGTTTCTTGGTATCTATAAATAAATGCAACATATGAAAATTCGTATGGGTTAAGTTGATACACCGTATCAACTTGACCCCAAAGAAGCGTATCAACTTGACCCAACCGTCGCCATTACACTAAACCACAAAATACGGGAAACCAATAACAGCTAGAACAAAGTCTGCTACGTTACATTCTTACCTTTATAGCATGTAACGATATGATGCTATTGATAACACAATCCACTAACAAGTAAACTTTCAATAACACTTCAAATACAGGTGTAAAAATGTACTTTTAAAGCTCAAAACCAGTATTTAATTCACAACTCATAGAACAAAGCAACCCCCTCTAAATGCTCATGCTTGTTTGCTGAGGACGGACCGGCCGTCCAGTCAAGTGAGTACCCATTTAATTGCGCCTGCTCATTATGGAGTAATTTTGACTGTATCAACTAGACCCGGTCTCCTCTATGTCAAATTAATATAATAAGGATAACGTTTATATGGTTGAAGATTGATTATAAATAATGCAGCAACTGTAATTTTTAAATAAGTAGTTACAATTGTTAATTATAAGTTGGTCTTTAATGTATTTCAATTATATATATTTTGTATTAAATTTTAAATAAGTATGTTGAGAAGCAGTTTGAATTATTGAAAATAGAAGAAAACATTTACAACCAATTATGTATTTGGGATAATGCAACAAAAATCAAACTCCATGATTTTCTCTTTATGACTAACAATACAAAATGCAACCAAAACAAATTCCAAAATTATTTAGTGCGCTTATAATTTAAAACTATAATTAACTCCAGTTTGTCTTAATAATTATGTGTACTAAATATTAATATCAGTTCAATGTTGGGCTAGTCAAGGAGCGAATTGAATTACGAAGCTTCATGAAAATATTTTCATCATATTAAAAATTGATAATATCAGCAAAAGTAATATTTCATTTTTTTTTAGTAAGAATAGATAACTGAATTGAATAACCCTTTAAGACCGAGCTAACACGATCGTGCGGGTAAAAAAGATAATGTTCAAGCTCTTCAAAAATATCGAAACTGAAGAAGCTGACTTGTACCAACTTGTTAGTTGTATAAAAATGACTTTGTTTTTATTTAGTTGCTGGCATAGAAGCTGTTTAACGCAATTTTTTCGATAAAACTCAAAATTTAATCTCATAATTTTTAATCAGCGCCATCTGACCGCCGGTCTTAAAGGGTTATATTAAAAAGAAAATTGAACATTTACATGTTTGTTTCGAAACAGTAAAAAAAATTTAAGAAATCATTTATATGAATTAACGCTCTGAAAATAAAGTAACAAAAAAACAGAACTTCATGAAAATATTCTTATCTTATTGAAGAATCATTATGAAATTTTTAACCTTTTATACGCCAACGTTCCACTTGTGGAACATATTATTTAACCACCTTTATAGCCCGAAATAATTTTAGTTGTGAAAAACTAAATTACACGAAAAGCAAATTTTAAAAAAAATCGTTGTAAATTTTTTTTAGGAGTGTGGGGTCGATGTTGTTTAAGGATACTTTTCCTTTAAAACTCTTGACATTTTAGTCTCATAACCTTAAATCAGCGCCACCTGAAAGGGTCTCAAGGGTTAAATACACTACACTAGCTGTGGAAATAGTGAATACTCTGAAATAATTAATGCAATTAATGATTGTAATAGTAACACATAATTCAGTTGAATAAGTAAATATACCAGTGGCAAAACGATATAGGCTCCTATCACAATTGCAACAAAGTATGAACATCCATACAAGAAAACACATGAAAAGGACTAAAAAGAATCTGAAGAATAGTATTCGCATCACAACCCGAAATAGTTTCCCTGCATTAAGAAGAAAAGAAGCCCAAAATTACCATTTCTTCCAAAACTGTTTCGAAAGAAGCAGAGCAATTTCAAATATCGGGTAAATAGCCCCATTTTAATGGAAGTTTTAGAAATAGGTAGATCCTCCTCGATTGAAGCGAACAAGAAAGATGTCGGCATTTGTGTCAATTTTAGGGTTTTATGATACGGAATACTTTTATCGTAGCATTCTTATTTATTATGGGATTATAACCTATAATTTTTATCCTCTGTAAGGTTGTTGAAATAATGTATCGGAGAAACGGGGCATTTATGTTATTTATGAGTATTATGCATAGATTTTCTGCTCGGCGTTTTTATAAATGAATTATTTAGGTAATCTACCGCATTCAAGTAGTGGGTTTTATCGTTTTTCAGTTTTTCAAAAAGGTTTTCGGAGAGAATGTTATTTTTATGTATGCGAATTTGTCATATTAAGTACTTTGATATTTTGTAAATCCTTGAGATTCGCTTTTTTTAAATAAAATTATGACCGTTTCTTATCCTATTTGTATGAAATTTTAACAGTGAAACGTGTAGATTTCTTTTCTTTTTCACTACATATTATTAAATACTATTTAGTTACACCGTTAAATATCTGTAACTTCATGTTATCAATTGTTTTTAATGATGTATTCCCCCAACTTAAATAGCATACCTTGTTAACTAATAACTTTTATGTCCTTGACTTTTGAGATGTTGCTTTAAAAAATAACTTACTCCGAGACATTATGAAATAAGAATAACCTCATTTCTGAGCACCCATATTTTCGGCATATTAAAGAAGATATATTAATTAAAAAAATTTTGAAAGTGTAATTCTCCATCAAATATTTAAAATTGTATTGTTGGGCAGCATTCATTGTTCTTTAGGTGACGTCGGAAACATGGCAAGACTGAGCGAAAATAATAATAACAAAGCCAAGTATACTGTATTTTATCGGTAACTTACGGTATTTTTGGCTAAATTTTAATTACAGATTATCATATTGGGCTCTAAATTGTTGTAAGGCATAATAAAATTAAAAACAGTAAATTACATTATTTTATTTAATGATGGTGGTCATTTAGCTATGGATTTTGCGCTTTGTTTAGTCGCACAAAAGTATGTTTTATTCAAAATGACACAAGTTTAAACATTACTAATAAATGCTAAGTTACAATGAAATTTGTAAAATTGTTTTTGCTATACCTCTTGCATTTTGCTTTTCCAATCCCAAATACCATTCAATTTTGTTTTATTGAATTTTGTTATATTATTTACATTTTTAATTATCAAAATTAAATCAGCGAAAAAAGTTTGGAGAGTCAATTTTAAATTATTAAAAAAACTAAAAAGAAACCCTTTAATCTTACGATTTAAAACAAAATTTGCGGTTTTCTTACCTCAATAAAATTTTGATTATTTACAAAGCTTATCATTCTAATTTTTTTTTATAAAATTATTAATTATTAAAAAAAGTTTGCTAAACAAAAAAAATCAAGTTGAGCGTTTAGTTTAAAACATTTTAGAAGTCAAAGAAAACCTCTGATCTTAAGATTGATAACAAAATTAACTTTTTTTTTTACTTCAAGCTTATTTTTGCGGTTTCTGTTTAAGCAAATTAAGTAACTTTATTTTTATTAAAGAGTCTAAAGCCATTCAATAAAAAAAATAACATAAGCTCCCTAAAGTTCTTCAATCGGGTAAGTATCCTACTCGAAGACGTAAGTAGTACTTGATTGATGATAGAATTTGCATTTTTTTATCTGCATGAATGAACACTTTTAATATTGGGGTTTAAAATTGAGGCAACACAAGGTGCCAATAATGGTAGTAGTGGTTAAGATTAACTTATGATATTAGATTATTAGGTGAACTATGGTGTGACCTGTTAAAGCTTGAAGTTGATAAAATCATAACTATGTATATAATAACAAAAACTCTGTTGTTCGCATTTAAAACTAGAGTTTGAGTAAATTTCAAAGATTTTAATGTGAAAATGTAAAAAACCTAAGAATAAATATTTGCAATTTCAAATTAAATCATATGTTCTAAAATTAAAATATTTTTTTTTCTTCCTCATGAAAAGGTTTTTTTAGCTTCCCTCTGAAAACTTTTTGACTATAAATTGTATATAGAATAATCTTAAACAAAACGCGTATTGATTTTCTAGACATTTCGATTATTACTCTTTGCTTTATTTTTCTGTCTCGCTATTTAAAAATTATCAACTTCCATGTAAGAATAAATGCTTTTAACTTATTTTCTTTGAATTTTAACAAATCTTAGTCAAAGTTATAAAATAGCCCAAAATCATAGCACATTTGAAGAGTGTAAAAACTTTGAATTTCTTAACATCAATGGGAATTCAACTAGTAACGTATGATAATAATTAAAATTTTGATGTTCTTTTAAAGAAAACTATGTTACCTTTCTGACTGTTTATTTAATTATGTGGCAATATCATTCAAGCAATTCGATGAGCGAAGGCACTTGGCAGGTGTCTCAGTGTTAATTCAATAGAGAAAAATATTTTCTAAGCTACATTTCTCAGGATGTATTGAATATTTTTACAAACGGATTTTTTATGTGATAAATGTACTTGACTTACCTTCCTACTGTTTGAAATTGGTTCGATTTTTTTAAAAAGATTTTCAATAAATAATTTTATACAAAACATTCGAAGCAAATTCAAAAAGTATGAATATAGAGACCTGTAAATTATCTATATTTATCATAAAAAAAAGGAGTAATACAATATTCAGTACAACCGGAGAAATGTGGCTCAGAAAATAATTTTCCTCACTGGATTAACACTGAGGCACTTAAATTTGGAGCAACCGTGTCTCGCTCAAATAGCAATGAATCTGAAAAAAATACGGCCGTTGCCACCAGCTCGAGGACAATTATGAGCATGCGCAGTAAAGAAAATGACGTCATTTGGCTATTTTTACAAACTTGACCGCCAAAATCAAATTTTTTAAAATTTAAATTAAATTTTCGAACTAAATAAAAATGGAAGTAGTGATCTAGTGTTAACACATATCTATTTCTGCTACCAATACTGATGAGCAAGCGTATAAATCAATCGAATATATTAATTTTCGTTTCTGCATTTATTATCGTTTGTTAATAAAAATCAAATCAAGAGTTTTTATTTTACGCTTCAACTAAAAGAAGGACCTTGGGAATAGCATCCATAATGCACGGGAAGGTAAGAAAAAAAATTAGTGCTATTATTTACGATTAAATATAAATTATGCTGTTCGAACAAATATTTAATTTTTTTAAAAGTTTCATTCTATCAGACAAAATTTCTTGGAAAGGATCAAATTTCAAAAGTTATTTTTTCGTGAAAAACTTTTATTTCCTTTCAAAAAACAAAAAATGATGCACAATGTTCAAAGTTCCTTGTGTTAAAATTTTCTTATAGAGTGCTCGAAAGCTATATTAATTGTTCGGATCATTTTTAATTTCTCTAGTAATTATAATTTGTGTTTTATCATAGCAACAGAAAAGTGAGAGATAGGCATAAGTATTTTGGTCTCTCCAATAGCATTTATAGATCGATGACATCGCTGGAAGAATTGGAGCCAAATAAAAGCGCCAAATTAGAAAAGAAGCCAAATAGTTGTCCTCGGGCCATTGGCAACGGCCGCTTTTTTTTAAACATTTAGTAGTACATCCATTAATATACATCCATGGTTTGGAGATCTGGGGTCGATCGGACTCATTCACCCTTAACCTTCAAGGAAATTTTTCAGAAAGCACAACTGTAACTGCGGGACACCCTAAGCTGCATCCGACAAAGCCCAACTTTATATCCAGGACTATCACTATAAAGCATGAGTTGTGAAAGTCCGCATATTAACCGAATATAACTTGCTCTGAAATATTTTATTTGGGAAGAGGGGGGGCTAATGGGACGCAGGGCTAATAGGACAAGGGGCCGAAATCAGCGTAAAATAAACTTTTTTACAAATATTTCTATGCTACATCATTGTTAGATTTCACATTTTAACAACCAAAGATCAGCCATTAAAAGCATGTGTTGTAGTGGAAAGAAGAAATTTTGTTAAAATTCTTAAAGTAAAAGTGTATATTTTTGTTTCACTTTTGAAGTGTAAATAAAAGCTTTCTATGAATTAAAAAATAGTTTTATGTAGATGGCGTATCATAGATTAAGATATTATATGTCAAATACTGTGGTGAAATACACGCGGTTCTGTGTTGGATCATTTATAAAAATCAACATTGTGGGATCTAATGGAACGGAAACTGTGGGGTCAAATGGGACACGAATAAAAATAGCTTTGTATGCTTTTCTTGAAGAATCTATGTAAATCTCTAACATCTTATTCGGTTAAGTTGCCAAAAACTTTTTAAAATTTTCATTTTATACTTTTTTAACTTTTTTTCGTCGTATAATATGTGAAAGTTCAATTAACTTTATTGGTAAAATTTTTCCACCTGCAATTTCATTAATTACATCTGAACAGAGCTTGGTGAATATAATTATTTTTTGTTGGTAAAATTTGCTAGAAAGCAAACGATTCTTTTTTCGTTGGATTGATTTCTGAAAAAGAAGGTGATGAACTCCGGGTAAGCGATTTGAAGATTAAGATGGTCTTTTTAAATTCGAGTTCCCTAAAAAAGAGGACAAGTTTGGGGAAAATTTTACAAGATTTAGTTAGGAAACTATTTTTTTCGGTGATTCAACAAAATTATCGGAGCATCTTCAATTTTAAGTTTTAACTTTGATATTTCAACCTTCAATGGGAACTAATCGTTTCAAAAAAATATAATTTCATTATGTATACATTATGTAAAGGGTTTTTGCTATAAAATTTTATTTTTTGGTCCTTTTCTGATTACTTATCCTTTTTTTGAAATTTTAATTAAGTCAATAATCAGCATGTCCTATTAGCCCTGCACCCTATCCCATTAGACCCCACATGTCGGGGCTAATGTGACATTTAATGTTTGTTTAAAATGCTCAGCAACTAAAATATGGAAATGTTTTAACATCTGTCGAATTCCTTTTTAAGTAAACGAATGTTCAGTTTAGGAGTTTGTAAAAAAGAAATTAAATTTTTTGCATTTTTGCAGAAAAACAGAGGTTGAAAAAAATTTGTCCCACTAGCCTACACTCTCCTCTATAGAGCGCTCAGGGTTAGGGTGCTTCATTACCGCTCACCCTGTACACAAAAACCGAATGCATATTAACATTTTGCATGTGCTTAAGGTAGGCGAATACCCAAAATTTCCCAAAATTCTAAAATTTTTATTATTAATTTAATCTTTTCCAAATTTGGCATAGTGATTTCAAATAGGGTAAGGTGGGGTAAGCGGGCCACCTTTTTGGCATAATTCGACTTTAGACCCTCATACTCCTGGATGTAATCGGTCTAACAACTTTTTTTTTTGTGGTCCATTCTTTCATATGTTATTACTGTACCCTGACTACCTTAACACAAATTGGCAAAAAATAAATTTAAAAAATATGTTTTTCTTTTTGGTCATCCGAGTGGCCCACTTGCCCCGCAAGGTGGGGTAAGTGGGCCACCCCCCTAATATATTTTTACACATAACTGGTAGAGATATGGTGGGGCAAGTGGAATAATCTACATGATTTTTTGAGTGTTTGAAAAAAAAAGTAATGATGTATCTTTAATAGTTCCCCAATAGCAACTTTTTCTGGCATGCAAGCTTACTACAAGAAAAAATACGTTAATTTTCATCTTGTCATTTTTGCATGTAGTGTAAAAAAATGTTAGGGCTACAGATTTTAAACTGGCCTACGTCAATGAATAGGACTATGAATAGTGAATATGACTAACCCTATGAATCAGTGAGTATGACTTTTTTTTAAAGTATATTAAAGAGTTGGGGCTAGTGGGCCAGGGGTGGCCCACTTACCCCGCCATTGTGGTGGCCCACTTACCCCAAACGCGGGGCAACTGGGCCACCCCAATTTTCTTTTAACTTTATCAACATCACAAGTACATGACACTACAAAAAGATACTATGTTTTATACACTTTCAAAACATATAACATTTTGTTTTGTATCACGAACCGTTTGGAAATAAATTAAAAAATAGTATGATGGCATGAATTACGAAAAGATGCTATTTTAAAAAATTTCACAAAAAGGATTGTACCTTGTTACATACTTCAATGAAAATGATGCCATAATGTTTCCTGCATCTATTGGGGTAAATACGTAAACATATTGTAACAGATTTTTTTTACGTCCATAATTCGGGAAATGCCAGGGGGGGTGGCCCACTTGCCCCAATGGCCCACTTACCCCACCTTACCCTATAATGAACATATTACCATTACTATTAACAATAATCATATTATTAGGAACAAAATACTATTTAGGTTTTTTTTTTAATTTAAATATAATTTATTTATTTTAAACGGTGTTTTTCTACTAAAAAAGAAGTTTACGCTAACAAGTCTACCACATTGAATTTTCATCCTATGAACATTAATTATGTGTTAAATTCTTCGTTTTGAACTGATACATGCAATGACCCTCTAGAGTTACATACAAATTACAAGGAAAAAAGTTATTAAGAAAAATGTTATAAATTAACCACAAAAAAAGGGATTTTTTTCGATTAACTTACACTTGGGCATTAAAAAAACCTTGTATATTTGCACCAGATGTTAGAGTTCATGGCACAGATATATATTCAAATAGCATCTGTGAAAAATTTCAGGTAAATTAATGTAAAACTTTTTATGCTAGAAGTGTTGGCGTGAACCCCTTTTTTAGTTGAAAAACACCGTTTAAAATAAATCAATTATATTTAAATAAAAAAATTGCCCACACAAAAAGCATTGCTCATTATATTTGAAATCACTATGCCAAATTTGGAAACGATTAAAGTAATAGTACAAATTTTAGGTATTCGCCTACCTTAAATGTTATTAATACAACAGGCTTTTCTCGAATACGAAAAGCCGACGTGATAATTTCGGAATTTCTACGACAACTTCTTTGATACTAGTTGCGAAAGTTTAAATTGATAAATTTATATGATATTTCTGGGGGGAAGTAAACACATTCATTTTTAGATATACTTAAAAAAACCCCTCAAATTTAAAACTCTTCTAAGACATGATTATTGTATGATGTTTATTGCATGTAATCATGACCAGACAAATACATCCTACTTTTTTCTACTAACTTAGTATGTAAATTGTAGACTAAGCAGAATGTTTTCATTTTTCAGGGAACGAGGAGCTTATTCGACCCTAGTCTAAGGTTTGCAATGTATTGCACATAAAAAAATGAACTATTCGAACAAGCCGGAGCGTGGTTTATTTGTAGGGTAGAATAGATGACGTAATTGAAGAGTACACGGGAAAAACCGATTGATTTTGTAGAGAAGTTTCCTTAGCAGGCCACTTTGGCGATAATAGCGAGTGATCGCCTAAACTTGTGTAAGGAAACCAGTTCCTGCCACAGAGATCATGGTTAAAGTAATAGAATGGCAGATCACGTGGCCTCCAATGCTAACGACGGGACGCGCAAGGAGCTCCCAGAAGAGCTCCAATGAAGTCAGTGTTGTAGGTCACGTGATCTTCCACTCTAATACTTTAACTACTATCTCTGTGGTTCCTAGCTACCAAGATTCAGGCAATTGACGATCCCGACACTTGGACCAAGCGAAGAAGAGAGAAACCGGCTTTCTGAAGAGAGAAACCGCCAATGTCAGCCAAGCAGACAATGCGGGCGTCCGCCTAATAAATCCATCGGTTCTTCCCGTGCACTCTTCAATTGTGACGTCACTATATGAGTTACTGCCTTGCATTTGATGAATTAGCTGCCGAGTGGTTTGCTTGTGGGGTACAAGTCACCATAACCGTGGACGCTCCACTGTCCATTGTACTTAAAAACCAAACTACCTGTAAACTGTACTTTACCAAAAAAACAACAACATTCATTTTCAACTGAGCCAAGCAAATGAAACAATCCAAAGCGATCAAAAGAATTCGACTTCCCCGTCTATCGAAACTCCCCGAAATAATTGTAGCGAGGAATTGTTGTGAATTTTCCCTGCCATACCGAACCTCGTAAATTCCCGCGACAGCCCGCGTTAAGACTGCTTTGGAATGGCTTTGCTGGACCGTTAATGTTACAGCCTGGTTATTGAAGTGAACCAGACTCGCATAAAGGGCCAGCTCAATGCGGGGCATTTCGAGGGCCTGCCAAACTAGGCCAGTCCAGGGCTATAAGGCCTAAAGCCCTTCTAGGTAGTCATACAACCGAGCTCGGCCATCAAATTAATAAATCTTTCGGTGAGAAATGCGTTTGTCAGGAGCTATTTTATGGCGTACGCCTTTGGGGGTACTCTATTGTGGAGGATTGTGTGGAGATATGGGTATTATGAATATAATTTTTTACTAAAAGTTTTTTAATTGAATATTTACTTAAAGTGTTTAATTTATTGTTAATTGTAAGTAAGGAATCAAATAAATGCATTTTGTGTAGTAAATGCTGGAAACAAAATTATATTGAAATTAACTACCAAAATTTCAACTTCAAACACCAAATTCAGATGCGTATTAGATAATAATTTTCGTAAATATTCATTTGAATGATTGAAAGTCACAAAATGAAAATATATTTTGAAGCTTCGTTGTATTCCCTGTCCCCTTTAAAGAAATAGCAAAAAATCATGTTTTATGAAGTTAGCCTGATGATCAGAACACTGATGAACAATATAATTTTTTACTTTGAGTTTTTAAAATAGAAATGTTACTTAATAATAATTTAATAACTAAATTCTACTCCAGTTTGTTTTAATAATTACGTGTACTAAATATTAATATCAGTTCAAGTTTGGTCACGGGGAATAGCTTATAGAAGTTATCTTGATTGAAGACAGTGTCGACGGCATCTGTCATTTGAACTGAATTATTATTCTCGGATAATGTAAAAAACAAATGCAAATTTGTTCATTGATATGTTTAATCAAATGCACAGGTTTGCATTTTTCGCCTGTAAGTTCCAAATAACTTAAAAATATACTGAATTTATTGCAGTTGTGGTAAATAAATAAATAAACAAACATATAAATTACAATCGATAATAAATATTAAACATTTAACTACTAAATTCAAACTTAAAATTCGTAATAACAATTGTTAATATAAATTAATTATTAGTGTAAATTCAATTCGAATATTATCTGTAATATTTAAAATTAAATATTGCTATGCTTGTTTAGTGGTAGGAAAAAAATGAAGAAATCATTTAGAGTTAGATGAACGTGCGGAGAATATTGTGAAAAAAAAAAAACGAAACTTCATGAAAATATAATCGTCTCATTAAAGAATGATAAATTTTCCTAAACACTACACTATCAGCGAGAAAATTGAAAATTCTAAAATAATTAATACAATTAGTGGTTGTAATAGTATCACAAATTTTAGTTGAATAAGCAAGTGAAAGTGGTTGCCGGTGGCAAAACGATATGACCTCCCATCAAAATCGCAACAAAGTATGAACGATCACCCATGCAAGAAAACAAATGAAATCCATTAAAAAGAATATGAAGAATTGTATCAGAACTCGAAACAGTTTCCCTGAATTTAGAAGAAAAGAAGCACAATATTACAATTTCATACCAGAACTGTTGAGAACTAATACAATCTCTTAATATAGTCATAAATGAACATTAATCATTAAATTAAAAAAAAATTCATCGTTGACATGTTTGTTTCAAAGCAGTGAAAAATTGAAGATTTCATTTTCACGAATTAGCGTGCTGAGGATAATGCAACAAAAAAAAAAACTTCATGAAAATGTTTTCGTCTTATTAAAGAATGTAAGAAAAGTTAAAATGAAAGTTTTATATTTTGAAGCTATGTTGTGGTCCCTGTCCCCTTAAAAGAAAAAGCAAAAAATCTTGTTTAATGAAGTTTGCCTGATGATCAAAGCATTGATGAACAATATATATATATTTTACTTTTAGTTTTTTTTAAAAAAGAAATGTAACCTAAAAACAATAACGACAATAACAAAAGAAACAACAATAAAAATAATAAAAAATATTAAGAATAAAATAATAAAGTAAATTGTAGTAAAACTGCCTTAAACATATCTTTAAAGTAAAATAATTAATAATGTTTATAAACGTTTCAAAAGGAAGGAACTACATTTTTCGATATTTTCTAATAGTTTCCGCTATTCAAATATTTTTTTCCGTCAAAACAAATGGCCATCACTTAAATTATCTTACAAAACACCTTTGTTTATTGTAGTTTTAAGATTTAATTAACAAGTAACATAAAGTTAAATGACTAATTTAAAGGCATAATGATTGCTAGTCATTTCACTTAATTTTGCTTTTCAAAATGAATTGAATTTCAATGCATCCTTTTCAATTTCATATTCCAAATTAAAGCTGAAAAACGTTTCCTAACTCATTCAACTATATTCCATTGTTCAGATCCCAGTAAACAATGGGACAAAATATTTCATCTCCAGTTTTTCCTCCTTATTCATAATTTTTAATTCAACTCTGCTGTTAAATTAAACTGAATTGAATGTTGCTGTCAGCTCTGAGAAACGATTACAATGCAATATATTATCCTTTCTTTCCCAAACTTACGGCGACGCTGTGGGAAAACTATATTTAATTTTAAAGTGTCTCAGCAATTCTGTCTTTCACCTCTCGTTGATTAACTTTTTAAATTAAAAGCTTCCAGAGAATTTATTTCTTGAAGAATTTTTTTGTCCATACGGGAAGAGAAAATGGGGTTTTCTCCTGGGATTTTAGCGATCTGGTTAAACAAAATTGTAATTTTCATATTTGTTAATTTTTTCACCCATTAATTTTTCACTTAAAAAGAAAATAAATTTTGGAGCTGATACTGATAAATACATCTGAAGAAAAGTTTTATATACAAAATAATTTTATATACGTTTAATAATTTTAATATACGTTTTATACACGCTCCGCTCTGTTTGAATGGTCTATTACTTCTTCAACATCTATCTATTCTAGAAATTTTTCAAATTCTATCAATGTACAGCATAGCTTTGTGCATAGTTTAAATTATATTAACCATAAACTTTTAACACCTCCTATCAGATGGCGCTGATTTATGTTTATGAGACTAAATCTGGAGTTTTTTCGAAAAAATGCGTTAAACAGCATCAATGCCAGCAACTTCTTAAAAACAAAGTCATTTTTTTAATACAAATAACGAATGGTACGAGTCAGCTGCTTCGATATTGATATTTTTGAAGAGCTTGAATATTCTCTTTCATACCCGCACGATCGTTATTGCTTGGTCTTAAAGGGCTATAGGACTGACAAAGTACACTTTTGTAATTCACCATTGTATATTATCTTTATCATTTTTATGGTGTCACTTAATACAGTTTAGTTCAGTCGCTTGGGAAGCTCGATGAGCGATAGCTGTAGTAGATTTGGCGTTACCCAGGGTGCACCACGAGGAGGCCTACTACTTTACACCCCGTAATGCTGATTTTGACGTAATGCATCACTTTTAAGGACTAGACAAAATAGGTATTTTTTTTAAAGCTTAAACATGGCAAGCTAAATACGGTAAATATTGCCTTATCATAACTATTCCACAAATGACTAAACCTATAAAAAAATTCCGAAGTTCTATTAAAAATTTAAATTTTCAATTTTGGGCGTTAGAATATTACCAGCACTTTTATTAGCAAAGTTGCTTTATTTGGTTAACTCTACAAATTAGATGATTGAATTTTTTATGTCTAATTCTTTATAAAGGCCTCTGTTTCTTCTTGAAATATTCGGCTATTATTGGTAGTGTGGTGTGCCGTTCTACGTTAGCAATTTCCCACCCGAATTGGACCATTTACAATAAACGGTATCTTTGTCACTTTACCAGGGCTATAAGTTAATTGCGGCTAATGGCTGTGTTTAAGATCCTCATTGAAAGCTACAAATAAACTATCGGACGCGATTAACTTATTTACCTATCGATCAATTCCCAGTGGGGCTCGTATGCTCTAGTGGTTTGGATCTCAGACCATTACGCTAGCAGTGCGCGCGCTGTAACGGGTGTGGGCTCAATTCCCGTCTTCGCAATTTGTGAACCTCCTCTCTCTGTCAGTAAAAATTCTGTATGTGTCTGTTTTACTTGACGAAGGTTTATAAGCGGGTCTCTTATCAAGCGCACAAACTAGAAATTGCATGAACAACCATCCTACCTTACCTTTCTACCCACACAGTATGTTTATTGAAAATATTCTTGATTCTGCCTCCGCCCTAGCACTTACCATGGACGTATTTTTGTACTGGGTGGGGTGGGGGGAGTTTCTCTAAAAGTCACTAGGAGCCCGAGTATACTGTTATATATACGATTAACATAAACTACTAAAGTCCCTATTTATAATTTAGTTCCAATTTGGAGCATTCTAGGCCAATATTGATCAGCGCCGCGACTGCGGAAACATCCGATAGGTAGGCTGGCACATATATATTCTCAGTTTGTGTGCTTGATACTAGACCAGCATATCGTCTTAAGTTCCCACATGTGCTATCTAATTGTTGTAAAAGGATCACATTTACTGTAAGGTAACTCTTGGTGCGATTTTTTTCGGATTTGGCGATAAACAATTTTTTGTGGCAACCGTACGACTTCGACTGATGATTCCAATTCTTTGATTTCGCAACGATGACGTTTTCCGAACAGATGGCGTTAAATGAACAAACACGTTTTTCATCTCTCCCTCGCATAGCTCTAATGCGATGATAATTCAAACCCATCCTATCATTTCGGTTGGGTTTTCGGACGACTTTTGGCGCGATTTTGGAAAGTTCGCCAAGGCTCACCGTTCAATAAATTTCTATCATTTTGCAAAGTTAGATAGCACATGCGGGAACTTAAAGTGACGATATAAACCTTCGTCAAGTAAGACAGACACATACTGAATTTTTACTGACACACAAAGAGTTTACACCCAGGGCAGAGGCGGGAATCGAAACCGCACCCGTTACAGCACGGGGACGTACATAAATTACGTCACGCAAAATTTTGACTTTTTTGACTCCTCCCTCCCCCCATGTCACGATGCGTGACGTTTGATCGAAACCCTCCCCCTAATATTACGTCACGTTGTTGCACCCCCCCCCCCTTAAGGAAAAGTTACTTTTGATATTTCCCTTTGTTTCTGAAATTTGAAAAAAATGCATGTTTTTTATACTGAAAAAATTAACTTGGAAAGAAGGAAGAAATAAAATATATAAAAAATCTCTTATTTAAAAGTAAATTTTATTTTCCTTTCAAAATCGGAAATTTTCGAAGGCGGATTTTTTACGTCACGGAAGGAATTTTTTTACGTCACGCAAGTGATTACCCCTACCCCCCTCCATGTCACGATCCGTCACGGGCGCATACCCCTCCCTCCCCCCTCTGAGCGTGACGTAATTTATGTACGTCCTCCACGCAGACTGCTAGCGTAACGGTCTGCGATCCAAACCACTAGGCCATACGGGTCCTTTATACAACTCTGTCCACCCAACATAGCGACATGCGGAGTGATCGAATGCTGCATTTAGTAAACACATCAAGGAGTGGTCGGTAACTTAACGACCGTAATAAGGTGTGTGGGAAAAAGTTGCACCTATCCCGCCTGCATAAAAAAACTTGATGCAAATAACAAGATTAAGACACTCAACGAAGTGATTAAAATACTCAGCGTTATTTTCAAAAGAACATGCAAATAACTTCATTAGCTTTTTTTGTTTTAAGTAAAGTGGGTTTTCTTGTTTTGGTCTTATTTTTTTTTGAAGATACTGTTTCAGGGTGATAGTTGTAAATGCGGACAGAAATTGAAGGCGAATTTTAGTGGCACAAATTAAATGTTTAGATATAATTTGCTTTTAAGTAAACTCTAAGTATGTGAGCAGAGTGTCTCAAAAAATCAATTCATTTTAAATTTCAATTTCTAGAGAACTTTGGTACTTAGCTAATAAAATGGTTAATACTTGTTTTACGAATTATTGTTCGATGAGCCTAGAAGTTCTTTGTATTGTGTAAATATCATATTTTAAAAGTTATACAATAGGAGGTGCTGAAACAATCTTTATTTTGGAAAATCTTGATACATCTTTAAAATATACATATAAAAGAACTTAAGTTACTCAATACAGTTTTGTAGTTTTAAAAATTTAAAATTAATATTTACTATAGCCCGTAAAAATGTATTTCATATACATTTGATGTTTAATTATTTTTAAATTTCAATTGTGTGTATTAACTTCTTCATTAATCATTAGATAATGGTTTTAATAGGTAAAAATAGGTAATACACACGTGATTTAAAATAATATATATTTTCAAACTCAAAAACTTGTTTTTGTTTCTTTTAAAAACACAATGTTTCAAATGTTGAATATTTTAAAATACAGAAGAATTAAAAACAATTTATCAGTTGGAACACAAATCATATATAATTTATGTGCTTTCCAAAATGTAAATGCTGATGATTTTTTAGCAACAGTTTCTTTTTGTGTTTCGTTTTCCATTTCATTTTACTATCCAAAAGCAAAATTGTTTTTTGATAGTTATTGATGAATTAAAGCTTTTCATTGCTAATGTAATGGATGAAACCCCGATTACAGCTTGTACATAAATGGAAAGTATCTAAATGAGAAATTAATGGTTGAACGTATCTCAATATAAATGGCAAAAAACAGGAAAACATAAAAGTGATTCGATTTACCAAATGGTTGGCTAAAATTACCTTTCAAAATGAATCTCAACGAAAGAGCAATGGGAAAAGATGAAACGTTTGAAAAATGGAAAATGTGTTCTGGTGGTCATTGAATGAAACTAGCGTAGGAAGGTCCAGATGAACACAAGTTGGAAGTAGTTTGACGAAGTTCCATAATTTTTTTTTTTCAAAAATATTAATTGACGAAGTTAGATAATTTTTTTTCAAATTTATTATTTGACAAAGTTCCATGGCATTTATTATTCAAATTATTTATATTATAATATATAAATGTCCGAGGGGGTTGTTTAAGGACGTAACTATTGAACAGTAATTTTGTAGACGTCAGAAATATTATCTATATTTTTGAGGCGTTATAATATGTTTCCAAGGGGGGGGGATCTCAACAGATATGGTATGGTAGGTACATTTATATTCCAGTCTTTTTGCTTGTTCAGAGAACCGCTTATAAGCATTCGTCAAGTGGGACAGACATACAAAGAGTTTTTACAAGCACAAGAGACACACAAAGAGAGGACAACACAAACACATAGACAAATAACAACATTTATTAACGGTCACAAACATCCATGCCTGACCGGGATTTGAACCCGACCCCAGCAGCTCCAAAGGCAGCATCCTAACGATTGCGCCGGGCGGCATCTCAACAGATATAACTATTGAACAGATTTTTTTTTTGTCAAAAAAATTTATATTTTCAAGGCGTTGTAATATAAATTTCGAAAGGGGGTTGTCTATATACGTATTTATTGAAGAGAAATTTTGCGAATGTCAAACATATTATTTATATTTTCAAGGCGTTATAACATGAATTTCAAATTGAAGTTTTCTACAGACGTAACTATTGAACAGAAATTTTGCGGATGTTAAAGATATAATTTATATTTTCAATGTGTTAAATACAAATTTTCAAGGGGGTTGTCTACAGACGTTTGACAATTGCACTACTTATATTTTCAAAGCGTTATATTGTAATTATAATGTGCGTTTGGATCAATGGTCCTTTGTAAATACAATTTAGAAATAAATTAAATTTTTTTGGTTAACGTTTATTATTTCAAGCTCAGATGAAACAGCAAATTTTTAAAAAATTGTCTCTATTGGTTTACTCCAATAAGTATTTTTGAGACAAATTTCTTCGAAACCAGCAGACTGACAGTTAAATCATTCTCAAACAAAGTAGTGACCAGCCTCTTTTCACTTACAAAGCCTCAGTCAAACAATAAGTTTTGAGGGAACAAAGCGAGATGAAATATTTTCAAGAGACTAATGTGGTGTTTTGGTAACAAGATCAATATAGAAAATGAACAAAGAAACGATGAAAAAGGAAAAGAATTTCTTTCAGGAAAAGTGACGAGCGGTCGGCAAAAAACATCCAACAACAATTCTCTTGGCCGGTTTGACAAGATTGTCACTGACTATACTACTTATATAACAAACAGATGATACTACTTTTCGATATTGATATACTACTTTTTGTAATCGATGTTTCTCATTTTGTTATTGATATGCTATATTCTTTAATTATATGCTACTTTTGTTATTGATATGCAACGTTACGGATATACTACTTTTTGTTACTGATATACTACTTTTGTTACTTTTAAACTAATTTTTGTTACTGATTCCTAAATACACGAAGGCTAACTGTGCATTAGGCTGTTTAAATATAGCTATGAATGGTTAGAATTTTTCATGTAAAAATAGAACAAGAACCGCCGACTTGTTATCGGGGTTAGAGTTTTAAACACTTGGTCATATCACGTTATAGAGATGGAATTGAACTAGAGGCGCAGTAACCTTAGCCAGATTGTCACAGGAGTAGTTACAAATGAACATGATTTCAGTTTATCCATCATGTGATTTTAAAACATTTACCGAAATAATTTTCACCAAAAGTCTTATAATAGTAATTTTTTTATTATTCTTTATACTTTTTCGATATTAAAACTTTTTAGATTTCAAAGTATATCATGATAATTCAATTTGATATAAAAATAAAACCTACCTTTTATAACATTAATTCAATTTGATATAAAAATAAAACAAACCTTTTGTACCACTTTTTTTTAAAAAAAATGGCAACTTTGTTTCGAAAACAGGTTCTGAGTTGCAAAGTATGACTAATATCTGTTAAATGTTTCATGGCATTACTGATTTTCACTAATTAAAAGTTGAAAATCTAATGAAAATATTTAATGTGCATTATGGTTCAAAAGAAACAATCCTCAAAGTGTGTTCATTCATGCAGCTGTGGACAGATAAACAAACTGTATATGCGAGTTTTACTTATTTTAATTTGTAACGCTTAACGTAAACTACTTAAAAGAAAGTCTATAAAAGATTGAATGTTTCATGGAGAAGAGTGGTTCATGTCATTTTTGATAAAAGAGCTCAGGACAATCAAATATAACACACATGTTTGATGATAGTCTATAAATTCGAACCTAAGTTCTAAAAAAGATGTCGATTTTTAGCTGTATTTTTTTAAATTTAGTAATTAAAATTATCATATGACTTTGATACACACAAATGCAAATGCTTTAACCGTTTGTAGTTATCATATTGTCCTTTTAAGTTGGAATAATTGAAATTAACACATTTATCCCTGAATGATTGAAATAAGAAATGTGTATTTAGTCTAAATTTCAGTTACAACTTTGCAAAACCTAAACAGAGACTAGCATCCACAAAAAGTCCGAAGATTCCTCCCACAGTTTTTTCAGTGCTGTGTTAACGAAGGTATAGATCTTTACCTGGGCACTTGGATAGCAAAGTTGGAAAACTTCCAGAGGTAGTCGTTAATCCTTTGATATGGTCGTTGAAGAATGAATGGTAAACAGTTTTTATTTTTCGTCTGAGGCGCTTAGACTCATCGGTCATGTAGAAAAAATATAATTGATATTTTGAAAAGCGTGGGATAAGAGAAATGGGGCGAACGTCTTAAGGAATTTGATTATGTTTCAATTGTTTTTAGAGTAGTTGCCAAATTTATGTTCTAAAGGTTTTAAATTGGGATCATAAAGAAGCTATAGCCAACTTAGGGGGAAAAAACGTCTGTTTGTTTTAAGGGATGATAATGAAATTTGAATTTACAACCTAATGTATTTAGTTCAGTTTTTTTGAAATTGTTGTTTAGTTGTGAATATATAAAAATCGCAATTTGTAAGGCTTTAAACTTATGAAACTATTGTAATATAAACTATTTTGTGATGTTGTCAGATAAACTGCTATACTTTTTTATGTATTCTTCGATGGCATTTCACTTCACAAGAAAACAATCGATGTATTCCATAGGTAGATGTATTTTTGGATTTTCTAGGTTTAAAATTTTTAACTACTCTATATTGCAGCCCCATTAGAGAAAAAAACAATTTTTTACACAATTAAGTATACTTACACTTTAAAATCATATAAATTATCATAACTCTAATATATACTTTAGTAAACGAAAACTCGTGTCACATTATTGACATAGAAAATATGAAAAAAGGGAAAGAATGTATGTACTTCTAAATAAGTGTTATTATCGAATTATGCACCATACCAAAGTAAAGTAAAATCAAGTAAAAATCCAAAATCTATAATTTTTCATTTTTTACTAGATTAAGTTTGCAAAGTAAAACATTAAAACTATACATATTATTTTAAAATGTGTTAGACCTAATATCAGGCAATAGGAAAATGTATTCGAAATATTACGCTTGTGTCATTCTTATGATTAACAATGAAACATTAATCGTTTTTACGAACCCATAAAATACCATTCAGTTCACGTTGTGATAATAAAATAGATTTTTATGTAACCTTTGTGCTATAGTCAATCAATCATGGTTATCGAAGTCTTGAATTTCTATTGATTCATAAAATTGTTAATACAAAAATCTATATAAACTGTACTAACTTTGAGTTTCTACTCTTCTAGATAGCCTAAAGTTATAAAACAAACATCTAAATAATAAGTTAGTGTTGCGGTTTTCTTCTTATTCTCAGTTTGAATTTTAAAATGGAATTTGTTATGAGAAAATGATTAGTGTTGTGATACAGGTAATATTAACTTTTAATTTGAATTGGGAGAGATTTTAAAGTAATATCAAATTTCGTGTTTTATAAATAAATATTCTTTTTAAAAGTGTTTAGATATTGGTAGGGGTATTTAGTATTAGAATTCACTGAATTAATAAGAAATAAGTGGGGGCGTATTTTTCAGTAGTTTTCGCAGTAGTGTTGCATGTTTGAAAAAATTAAAAAAAATGTAGTAAAACAATGAAAATTAATAGCATTTAGCGATAATGAAAACTGAATAAACATCTAATAAGGCATAATGTCTTGGATAATTTCGAACTAATCCAATATGAATTTTAAAATCTTAGTTTGAAATTTTTATTCTTATTCAAAGAAAAAAATGATATTTTTTTATATAAATGTAGAATGAATCGGGGTTTGAAAATGCAAGTGTTGATATTGAAAACCATTTAAAAACAAAAAAGATTAGTTACACGACGCATTTTATCTGTAAAAATAAAAATAAAAAATATATACATTCAGTTTTGGTTTATTATAGAAATTCTTTTATGAGTTTGAAAACAAAGTTTATTTCAACATGCTATTGTTAACTTCAATCGCAGAAAAAACATTAAAAACATCAAGTAATATAAAAATTTTTGCATTTTAATATCAGGTAAAGTTTTGCAAGCTAAAACTTTAATTACAATACTTTTTATTGAAAGTGTTTAGATTTTAAAAGGTCAATCACCAATTTCCTTTGTCTTAAGTTGGTGACTCTTTATCAACCCTCCAGGTGCATGCAAAAGTTTTTCCTCGGTTAACATGTGAAAACAACTAACCGGATTTTGATAGTTTATCAAGGTGGAATATTAGGATATTTTTTTTACTTAATTAGTTCCTATACAAAGAGGAAAGTTCAAAACCAAATTATTCATAAATTGTCTTTAAACTACTTAAATGCTTCCGGTAGCACTTTTATGAAATTATTGAATAAATTTTTAATAAATGAAAATTATTAATTTTAAGACTCTTTAAATATAAATTTAAATTATATACAGTGGTGGCCAAAAGTGTGGACACTTTTTGAAAGTTTCATGTTTTTCAACATTGTGTGCTTGTACAGGGTTAGCAAGAAATTAGTTGCCCACTTCAGAGGGCTGTAGAATACGTTCTATTCGTCCAAATGAGATAAAATTTGAACTACATGTAATTCAAATGATGCGCTTCACGTTTCTTTAAAAAATAGTACAACATTTCGCCGTTAGATGGCGCTGTAATTCTAATGGTACTTATTTGCATATACTGAAAATGCGAAGGAGCAAATTGTTGGAAATGAAGGGGGACTTATTGAACAGTAGTAATGCTATTTTTTTAAAATTATTATTTAACATTTATAAAGCATATCAAATGTTTTATGTGTATTGCAGCGCCACCTATAGGCAAAATTTTGTACTATTTTTTTAAATAAATGAGAAACGCATCATTTGAAATATCTGTAGTTAAAATTTTTATCTCATTTGGACCAAGTAGAACGTATTCTACAGCCCTCTGAAGTGGGCAACTTATTTCTTGCTAACCCTGTAGAACAGATTAATTTTCAATTTTGGCAATTTTTATTACTAAATTTTGCATTAAATTACCTTCAATTTAATGTATAAATGTTTGTATTTAAGTGAAAATTAATATATTGGATAAGCTTCGAATTGTGTTCTAAAGCGACAGTAATTGAACCAAACAAATTTGATGATGTTTAACAATTAATTCCAATAAAATGGGTTGATTCGTTATTTGTTCTCTACGAAGAAGTAAAAATGCAATAAATGAATTTTTATTTCAATTTAAAATGAATTAAAAAAACCTTATGAATGAAATAGTTCAAATGACTTGTGCATTAAATCATCATCTCGTTATTCTGTATTTATGTACGAAAAAGATACAATACATACGAAAGTAATAAAAAATACTTATTTTGTCAATAATTTAAGGATATTTCATAACAATTTACAGAGTGTCCCAAAATCAACTACATGTTTTTGAAAATAGATAAAAAGAAATAAGTGGATGGAGGTATTAACGGCAATTTTAGCAGAAAACGAAAGAGTCACGTCTGGAATTTGATATGGAACACTTTTTTATGTTAGTTATGCTTATTAAGTCATTGTTATTGCAATTTATTATGTTCAATTTAACCGACAGATGGCGCTACCATGTGTTGGCTGTATGAAACAACTAGGCATGCTTATACACTGAAAAGAAGGACACGTGCTCAGAAATGTTCAGTCTACGGAACTTCCTTCTTTCCGGTGTATAAGTATGCCTAGTTATTTCATACTGCCAACATCCTGTATTGAAACGCCATCTGTCTGTTAAATTGAACATAATAAATTATATACATAATTACTCGTATGGCGTTCGGAAAGAAACGACATTCTTTTTATTTAGTCAAACCACATGGGACCGCCTGCGCTACCCCATATAGGCACATTTACAATTTTGTCCCACTTATGCTTTTCTAAAAGAAAACATATCAAAATAAGAAAAACTTTTATCTGTACAATGCTTTTAAATTAACAACTAAGCATAATTTTACGTTTAAATTACTATATCCAAATAATAATTAACCAGTGGTCCTATAATACCCTTTTAGATTACATTGGCTTCATATGACTAACCTATTTTGATACTTATAGTTTACCCATCACCAGCCAATTTGAATCCCATTTCCGATTTTTGTCAAAGGAAATCGCATAGATCCATATGAAACAGTGTAGGCAAACCGTGTATTATTAAAACAGTGTATTATTAAAACAGTGTATTATTATTATTATTTGCTTTTTGAAGACATGTATTAGTTATTATTATGGTAAATTAAATATAATTTGACTTTAAAATTATGTGTCATTGTTAATTTAATTTCACTATGATAAAAAAAACATATTTCCTTCTTTTGTATAGTTTCTGTAGAAAAAGAGATGTAAGTAGGGAATAATTGAAAATATACTTAAGTCGGTATATCAGTCAAATACCCAGATGGTCCCATGTGGTTTGATTAAAAATAAAAAGGGTCATTTCTTCCTGGGCCTCATATGGGCAGCACTCTCACTAACAAAGTGGACCTATATAGATCCCATATTAGCGTGCTACTTGGGTAGCTTTCAAAATCAAGAAATAAGAAAAAAATCAAAAGACATTTTTCATGACAGAATTTTCAATGACGATATCTATCTTCTAGTTGAGACTACATTTGGGTTCCGGCTATGCGGAACTATGTATAATTGTATAAGTTTAACCAAAATAACATTCAAATTGTCAAGCTTTTTCTGGCAAAACCTGAAACACAAAATGTTTTATAGAGTACAATAAACATTTATATAAAAATTTGCTTAACGTTTCCAGTTAAGAACAGAAAAAAATACATGCCAAATAACATTTTAAATTTATCTCAATCAAGAAGTTTAACTGTTTGTGAAGAAGTTCGCGAACAACTCACATTATCTGAATGCTATGAGAACTTCAATGTAAAAAAATAAGTGAAAGCTGACCGAACTGAAGTTTCAACAATGAGACTTAAATCCTTGTTTTATCACTTGAAGTACAAATCAGACAAAAAATAATAAATTAAACTAGTAAATGTGGAATACGATTTGAGTATATCAAACTACTATTTGAATTATTCAGCCTTTTTTTTCTATAAAAGCTGTCTATATAGAGTCCGTTATAAAACCGAATTGACAACGAAGTACACATAGAATGAAGTTTTAAATAACAAATTTGCATCACATTTCTGGTAATAAAACAAACGGCTACAAAATGCTTAGTAAAGCATATTAAACTTATCTTATTCAAACCGGTGAACAGTTAGGTAAAGTGAATAAAGTAGGTTTCAATAAGGAATTGTTTTATGCTTGTTATGGGATTTTTAATATTAAATAAAATAAGCCAAAATGTATCGATAAAGATTATGTAGTTTAGAAAAAAAGGTATTGAATTGAAGTGACAAATTTTAAAGCATGAAAGAAAAATGTTTCTTAGTTTCACTACTTTGTTTCTTTTTTAAAATTTATTTTTGATGACCTTGCATAAAAATAATAATAACTTAGATTTAAACCTGAATTTAGTTTGTTTCAACGCTTGTGCAAGAACTTTATTGTTCGTAAAACGTATTTCTTGTCTTAACGTGTAACAGTTTGGCATAAAATGAAACAAAGTAAAAAAATATTTAACACAGTAAATCCAAATAATTAGAAATTTGGTTATTTTTAATGTAAGTAATTCGAAAACCATCTAAATAGCTGCTTACCCCTTTCTGACCGGGCTCGCTAGATCGCGCGGGTATTAAAGCGAATGTTCAAGATCTCCAAAAAGATCGATACCGAAGCAGCTGACTTATACCATTCGTTATTTGTATAAAAAATGACTTTGTTTTAAGCTGGGGAATTGAAGCTGTATTACTCATTTTTTTCGACAAAACTCCAAATTTAGTCTCGTAACTTTTAATCAGCGCCACCTTACCGTCGGTCGAAAAGGTATATAATTAAACACGATACTATATAAAAAAGGTATATGCAAACACTACTTATTTTAATTTTTAACGATTAACAAAGACAACTAAAAGAAAGTCTATAAAAGATTTTACGTTTCATGGCAAAAGTGGTTTAACCCTCTAATGCATACAGTTACCGTTTGTAACAAGTAACATAATCCACTTTATTCTATTAAAGTAGAGCTCCCTCTTGACAATTTTGTTAAATTTTCATCTATTTCACCCCATTTTGAAGTTTTAGGTAGGGGAGAGTGTTGTACCTTGGGACGCTTGTACCTTGGGACACTGACAATTTCTTAGAATCTATTGGAAATATTCATACATTGTTTATTTCTAATAGTAGCCTTAACCAACAGACATCATCAAAATAAAATTTAACACTAGCATCATTGAATTGATGAATTGGTGACAAAAAATAACATTTCATTACCCCAAAGTAAATATTTTTCTCATTCTAATATATAATTTTTTACCTTTGTACTTTTACAAAAAGTCAACTGAATTTTATTTTCTTCATAAAAAGAGAAGATTTTAAAATATTTTGGTTATGAGAAAATAATGATAATGCATTTAGATTGGCCACTATCTTGCTTTTATTTAGTAGTGTGTTGTACCTTGGGACAGTAAAGCATATTGTATCATCATATAATGTTAAATAATTTGGACTTGCAATTTTGCTGTATAATATAAATTATTCTTGAATTATGAAGTTTTATTTGTGTATTTCCTTGAAAAAACAATAAAGTTTTGTTCCTGACACAAATTAGTTCAAGTGTATGACTATTGACTGAATTAGTAAGTATGTCCCAAGGTACAACATCATATCGTCGGTAAAATGACAAAACCACGAATGTGGAAAAACAGAAAGTGCTTAGGGATGGAAAACCGTTCAACTTTAAACCGGTTTTTGGCTTCGGTTAAACTGGCAAAACTCGTTCTTTAGGTAAACCGGTTAAAACTGAAGAACCGATTTGAACGAAAATCTTAATCGGTTAAACTGGAGGAAATCGATTGATTATGACGTCATAAAATATATCACAATTGGTTAATATGGTTCGTAAATTGATCATTAACACTGTTGATACTGATAATGCCTTCAAGCATCAAGAACTAAGCTGCTGGTGAATGCTAGTCCCATGACATAATACGTGGCAACAAAAATCTTTTTCTATGACATATCAGGCAGCAACGTATCAGAAAGGAGCACATGAAGTACCACTTTTTAATTTAAAAAGGAACACAATCAACTTATGGTTTAATTTTCAGCGTTTATGAAGGTAAAATGTTGTCTTAATATAAATTATTCCTTATGATAAGGTGTTTTTTTGTGTTGCGATTTTCCTGTTTTTCAGGATATTCGAAAATCACACCTCTGAGATATGTTTTAAATACCAGGTGATTATAAAGAAACTTTACCAACATCTGCGCTTTTAGAGTCCGTTCCAGTTAACCGATCGAGATAAAATTTTAAATATGGTTATTTGGAGGTATATGCTCGAGATTCTGTGAATTTCATGACAATTGTGCTCACGGTTACGGTTATAGTTACATAAACTCGAAAATTTCAACTAGCAACGCCTACTTTTTCCTATCTCAAAATTTTCAGCGCAGGCGAAAACCGACGCGTTATAAATAACCCTTTAAGACCGGCCATCAGACGGCGCTGATTAAGTTTATGAACTAACTGTTTAGCGTTTTATAAAAAAAATGCCTTAAACAGTGCATACCTCAGTCATTTGCAATATACTGCGTGTGCACAAATCGTGTTTTGTTGGCTGTTTAAGCCACTTTTTTCGACAATACTCTTAAAGGTTAGTCTCATAAACTTAATCAGCTCCATCTGATGGCCGGTCTAAGAGGGTTATTTATAATGCGTCGGTTTTTGGATAAATCGCTGCCGTTTCAAAGCTAATTATGGTTTTCGCATGCGTTGAACATTTTGAGACAGGAAAAAGTAGGCGTTGCTATTTGAAATTTTCGAGTTTATGTAACTATAACCGTAACCGTAAGCACCACTGTCATGAAATTCACGGAATCTCGAGCGCATACCTTCGAATAAATATATTTAAAATCTCATCTCGATCGGTTAACTGGAACGGACTCTAGACGCGCAGATGTAGGCAAAGTTTCTTTATAATCACCCGGCAGGTTATTGAATTGCTTTTTTTTTAAATAGCTGACTAACTTTAGAATTCTCACATTTTAATAAACGAAATATTATTTGATGTCAAGTTCTTTTCAACCAGATATCTAGAATCATAGTCAATTCGAAAAACGTAACCTATATTTAACACTTTCAGATGGCGCTGATTTAAGGTTATGAGACTAAAATGTTAAGACATTTATCAAAAAAGTTATTTTAAACAGTATCAATGCCAACAACTCAAACTTCGTCATTTGCTATATACAAATATTGGAAAAGTTGCCTTGAACAGCATCAACGCCATACTCCTAAAAAAAAAATTACAGCGATTTTTTTAAAATTCGCTTTTCGTGTAATTTAATTTTTCACATCTAAAATTATTCCGGGCTATAAAGGAGGTTAAATAATTTGTTCCACAAGTGGAACGTTGGCGTATAAAATATTAAAATAGGAGCTTTAATCAATTACTATGGAATATTTTAAGGCAAACGAACATTTTAAGCGCTATGCATTTAGCGTAAAAACGCACAAAACAATTTGAAACACTGTAACCATTTTTTATAATAAAATAATATTAAAACTCCGAAACCGGAAATTACCAGTTGTAATTGGATGTGATAAAGTTTTTCAACAAAGAGGCCAAAAATATATAGCTGGAAATGTTCATCCTACCTACCCGAATTCGCTGTATTAAAGCTTTTCACAGAAGTTATAGAAATCGACAGACGGATTGGATAAAACTTCCAAAACCGGTTTTTCAAAAAAAAAAAAAAAACGGTTTTTAGTAACTTTTAGCTGGTACCGGTTAAAACCGGAGGATAAAAATAACCGGTTGAACAGAGAAGCGGTTTTAGTTTTCAAAAACCGCCTATCCCTGGAATTGCACATTCGTGGTTTTGTCATTTGACCGACGATATTGTACCTTGGGACTGTTTATCCTCTCTACTTTAAATGAGTGGCAATTTTTTAATTTCAAGCTGCCAGAATTTAAAAAATTATATTATAGAGGAATATATTGGTGTGTTGAAATGCTGCTTTTAATTTTTTTTATTTTGACTATAATTATCGAAGAAAAAAATTAAATGTAAAAATTGTCCCAAGGTACAACACTCTCCCCTACTAATAACACTCATAGATGACAGTAGTAAAAGTGTATTCAAAATAGAAAAGTGAGGTTATTAACTGTTCTGAAATTACGTTTTTGGCAGTATTCAAAGTATAATAATATTAATACTAAATATACAAATAAATTGTTTTGAAAAATAATTTGTAGTTAAAGAGAGTTATTTTGAAATATATTTAGTAGTTTTCATGACATTATTATCAACAATTGGAATTTTGTAGTTGGTTTTTGTCCATATGAAATTTTTTTTAAAAAATTTAAATTATTTAAATTCTAATGCAGTTAAATTTTTTTCAGTATTTTTCCCATAATGTATGAGTATTAAGGATTCATATATATTTTTTCGGGATGAAAAAAAATCATGCATTAGAGGGTTAACTAATTTTTGACAATATGGCGTAGAATAATCAAGAGTAATATTTTTGATAGCTTATATATTCTCAAATTTCAATTCTATAAAGTATAGTTAAAAATGATGATTGGCTGTATTCATATATGAATTCAGTAATTAAAATTATCATATGACTTTGGTACATACAAAAGCAAATGTTTTAAGCGTTTGTAGTTTTCATATTGCCCTTTTAATATGGATTAATTGAAATTAACACATTTATCCTTGAATGATTGAAATATGAAATACATGTTAAGCCTAAATTACACAGTTACAGTTTTGAAAATTCTAAACAGCGCCAAGTATCCCCAAAAAGTCCGAAGATTCCTCCCTCCGTTTTTTCAGGGCTGTGGTAACGAAGGTATGAACCTCTACCTGGGCATTTGGATATCAATGTTGAAAAACTTCCAGAAATATTAGTTAATCCATTAATATGGTCGTTGAAGAATGAATGGTAAACAGTTTTTATTTTTTGTCTGAGGCGCTTTTACTCCTCGGTCGGTCATGTAAAAAAAATATAATTGATATATTTAGAAAAGTGCGGGATAAGAGAAATGGGGCGAACGTCTTAAGGAATTTAATAATGTTTCAATTGTTTTTGGGTATTTCCCAAATTTATGTTCTAAAGATTTAAATTGAGAACATTAAGAAGCTATAACAAACTTAAACAAGCGTATTTCGTTTCAGCCGATGATTAGGAAATTTGAACTTACAACATAGTTCATTAAGTGCAGTGTTTTTCGAAATAATATTTTAGTTGTCAATATTAAAAAATGACAATTTTCAAGGCATTGAATTTATTAAACTTTGGTAATATGAAATATTTCGTGATGTTGTCGAATAAAAACTGATATACTTTTTATTCATTCTTTGAGGGTACGGCACTTCCCAAGATATCAATAGATGTACTGTATAGGTAGATATATTTTTTTTTGAATTTTTAGGCATTACATTTTTGGCTTTCTTAAATTTTTAAAAACTTAATTTAGGTTTTACATGTTCGACAAATTCAGCTTTTAAATTCAAGAAAATTGTTTGAAATACAAACGGAAATGAAATCAAATGAATTCATTTAATATTTATTACACAATTAAGCGAAGTTACACTTTAAAAATGCATAAATTATTATATCCTTAATCTATATGTTAGTAAGCAAAACCTAGTGTCACATTTTTGAAATTGAAAATATGAAAAAATAAAATAATTTAATACGTGTGCGTCTAAATAAGTGTCATTCAACTATGTTAATCGAAAGTAAAGTATAAAACAAGTAAATTATATAATCCAAATGTTTGTTTTTATCAGATTAAATTTTCAAAGTAAAACATTGAAAACTAAATGCTTGACGTAATATCAAGTAATATGAAAATTTATTTAGGTACATCCTAAATATTGCTCACGCTTGCTTAGTTAATGGGAGTTGTCTCATTCTTATTAGTGATAATGAACCATTAATTATTTTTTATAAACAATAAAACACTGTTCAACCAGCGTTGTGTGTTAAAAATAGTAGATTTTTCTTTAACCTTTGTGTGTCAAATAATCAGGAACATTGAAGTTCTTACAGAATTGAATAACTTTTATAATGATCGAAAAGCTTTAATATTCAAAAATCTAAATAGAATATACTAATTTTTGAGTTTCTACTCTTCTATATTGTCTAAAGATACAAAACAAATATCTAAGTAATAAGTTAGTTTTATTGTTTTTATCTGAAAAAAAAATGCCGATTTGGCCTGATGGTATCAAAATCGTCCCAAGCCATGAAAATTCTTATAAAGCTTTTATTAAATATTACAGAACTGATTTTTATTTTAAGAAGATAAAATTATGTCGCAACATTTATTGCGAAAATCCTACAGAATCTATTGAAGTTAAAAATTTAGTTTAACTCGTTACTTTAAATGGAAAAACAGTACAGCAAACTTGCATCTAGGTATTGCATACATTAAGTCTGAGTCTATAAAACTATAGCTTTTTAATACTTTTTTGTGTCTTTCTTTAAAACAATGTATTTTTTTATTTAATTACTTCATAATTTGATGTTTTTCTCGTCTTAAAGGATTATTAATAGAGGCAGAAAAAAAGTTACATGTTGCGAAAATATCTAATATTAAGTTTTAACTCTTGAAAACTATAATTAAAAACTATAAAACTTTTTATAAAAATTCTAACTTTAAGCCGTTGAATGAGCACATTTAGAAAACATTTTATATAAGAATTCAAATGATTTGAAAATGTATTTTGTGACAAAATAACGATATACAAGTTACATTTAATTGAAGTAGCTTATCTGCTGTATCATCCGCGATAACTTAATCGAATTCCCCAAATATTATCAGATAATGTTTAATGAAGTAGTAGTTATATGTTATAAACTAATGGATTCTCTAATTGCAACGCTCTTTTAATTAGATCAGGAAATTGCAACTGATATTCTAATGAAATTCTTAATTTTAATTTTAAAATTGTATGCACTATGAGAAAATGATTAGTGTTTTAATACAGGTAATCTTATCTTTTAATGTGATTTGAGAGAGATATTAAGGTTAAAAAAATAGAAATTTATGTTTTTTAAATGCATATTTTTTTGTTAAAGTGCTTAGACATTGGTGAGAAGCATTTAATATTATAATTCAATGAATTAATAAGAAATAAGTGGGGGTTACGTTTTAGAAAGCTTTTGCAGTAGTGTTGCATATTTGAATTTTTTTAAAAATAAAAACTGAATAAAAGGTAAGATATCATGATGATTTGGATAATTTTGTACCAATCAAATATGAATTTTAAAATCTTAGTTTAAAATTTTTAATCTTATTTTATGCTAAAACGAATCAAGTTTTTATAAAAATGTTTGAATCGGCGTTTGAAATGCCAAAGTTGATATTGAAAACGATTTAAAACCAAAAAGTTTAGTTCCATATTTAGTACCATATTTAGTTCCATATTTAGTACCATATTTAGTTTTAATTTGTAATGGATATTCTTTAGTGAATTTGAAAATAAAGCTTAGTTTAACTCGCTATTGTTAACTTTAATCGCAGAAAAAATTAGAAAAACATCAAGTATTATAAATGTTTGGCATTATAATATCAGGGTAATGTTTCGCAAGCAAAAACTTTAATTCAATTTAAAGTGTTTAGATTTTTAAAGGACAATCACCAATTTCCTTTGTCTTAAGTTGGCAACTCCTTATCAAACCTCCAGGTACATGCAACAGTTTTTTCTAGGTTATCATGTGAAAACAACTATCCGGTTTTTGATAGTTAATCAGGTAGGAATATTAAGATAATTTTTTTTTATTTTATTACTTCCTATTTAAAGAGGAAAGTTCAAAATCAAGGTTTTAATGTATTGTCTTTAAATTACTTAACTACTTCCTTTCTCCCTTATATGAATTTACTTAATAGCGTTTTAAACAATGAAAAGGTTTATTTTAGGACTCTTTTAATTTCATTTTTTATTATATATAGAGTATTTTAGTTTTAAGACCAAGCGTTAGTTAGCGTTTCTACTTAATTTGTTTTAATATTTTATTTTACGTAATCATGCCAAACTATATTTAAAAAACGAACTATACTTGAAAAAATAGAAAACGATAATTTTATGTTAACAATTCATTAATATTTTATTAGATTTTCCATAAAGCTTCTCTTTTGAACAAAATTGGATAAGCTTCGTGTTGTTCTAAAGTGACAGTAATTGAACCAAACAAATTTGATGAGTATTAACAATCCTTATGAATGAAATTCCTTCAAATGACTTATTTATAAAATCATCGTTCTTCTTAATTTAGATACGGAATGTAATTCTACTCTACATAAAAAAAAATGTAATATAACGCTCCGAAAATAATCTGTACGTCAAATTCAATTTCCTGTTTAAATTTTTTAAGCACAACTCAAACGAAACGTTATAAATTAAAACACTATTAAAATAAAATAACTTTTTTAGCATTTCATATTTTACAAATTCAATGAAGCTCAAAACTCTTTAGAATGTTATCCCTTCAAAGTAAGATATATATTTATTAAAACTGAACTCTCCCCTGGAGAGCTCATTTAATTCTGGAATATTTCATGTTAATTTCAAACCTACACTGACAGTAAAATCCTCGCAGGGCTGTACTGAAGAGACTATATACGACATTTAAGATTGTGTTGGAACTATTGTGAAACTACTATAAACCCGCAATGGGAGTGGCCTTAATTGAAACTCATGTTGTGGTTGGATTATGTTGTAACCAGCATTGCTTTTATTGAAAGAGAAAACAAACAGTTTTACACTTTGGGACGCGATTCGGCCAGGTTTCAGCTGGGTATACGTCATAATTAATTGTGGGGATTATAGTTTCGAGTTGGACTGCTTACACACAGTATCAGAGAGGTATTACACATCCGCCTGATAAGACAAAGTTTGCGGGTTCGAGCCCCGGCTGAGTCGTCTGATTTTATTTTGGCCAGGGTACTCGTCAAAATTAAATATCGGCTTAGATACAGAGGAGATACTTAGATTATCGGCTTATCCACAGAGAGCTTATATTCATTGTCATCTTAGTGTTGAAATAGATAGCGAGAGTCACCTGGGTTATTCCACATATGAGTGGATCTTGGTTCTGGGGGCTATGCCAAGTCTGCAATGACTAAGTCCCAATAAAGCAGCCCGTTGGAAAAAAACCCCGAGTTGTGACTGAATATTTCACTTAGACACAACACAATATCGAGTATCCAGTCTCGACATCAAGCGCTTACGTGATGAGAGCGCATGGACACCTTTGGAAGTGGAACTTGAGTGAAGAGGGAGGGGGGGGGGGTTATCCAATGAGCAAAACTTGGTTCAAGTAAGTAGTTGACTTGACTTGACTTCTTTGGTGGGGGGCAAGTTCGCCGAACACTGCGACCTTAGGTCTATGAGTAAGTAGTTAAGATGTGATCCACTTCATTCGAGTAGCGCTCGGAAAAGTGAAGTCCCGTCCAATCAACAGTGATGTCACACATACTGTGAAATAATTTTCTATACGTCTAGTTTAAATATAATGCTAATATTTACTGCATTATTAACGATGCCGCCTAAACTGATATCTTAAAATTTAGTAGATGTATCTAAATGCCTTTATTATTATATATTGAAAGATATGCTGTACAATTAAAGGAATTTGATGGTATTGTTTTGCATATGAAACTTGAGAGTTTGATGCTAGTTTTGGGAGATATTTTCAGATATGTTCACACAAGTAAAATAAAACGCAATAAAAACAATGAAAAAATTTAACTAGGAAAAAGGGCGATCAAGGCATTACCAGAAAAAAAATCTGACATTTGGCGCATTTCCATTATTATAGCTACTAAAAACAATATTTTGAATTTTCTTTTACTACCCCTTCATATTGCGCTGATTTAAGTTTACTTGGCAAAATGTTGCAATTTTATCGAAAAAGTTGTCTTAAACAGTATAAATGCTGACGCAACTAATTAAGTACAAGATCCTTTTTTATGCAAAAAACTCTACTAATACTTGTCACTTGCATCGATATCGGCACTTTCGAAGAGCTTGATCAAAAGTTGTTTAAGTTCAAAAGATGTTAACTGTTGAGTTCAAAAGTTGTTTAAGTTCAAAAGTTAAGTATCACGTGAAGTAAATGGAAATAGCGAACCGAAATTCTGGGTTTATACTTCCGTTGGTTGGTAAGCTTCAGATTCTACGACAGTGACTTGGACTGTTATTGATCTTTTACACTTAATATGTGGTCTAAGTAAATTTATCACTACCTTTTCACAAAAGTCTCTTTTAAGCTCTTGTCAAACGAAGGAAGGGCTTTGTACTTTACAGGTTGAACACCTTCTGAGCTGCTACTATAAGCACTCTGGAAGGAATCGTATATTAACTCAAGACCACCATCTTACACGAATAAATAAAATCAGCAGCCATTTTGCCCTCTCGGATTCTACTAATTAGATTCTTCCCTTGATAATAAATTTCCGAAAGGTTCCTATACCAGTGGCGTTGTGAAGACTTTGAAATATTAAGTTCGCACAATGGTCAGTGGTCCAGGTTTTAGCTTCGTTGAAAGTGGCCCTTTGGGTCATATTTACAGTGGGGTTGTTTGAATTAAAACTGCCTTGCTCTCGAATCGCCTTGTTGGAGGTAGAGTGGTAGACAGTTGTGGGAGGCTTTGTAATGAAATTTAGGTTCGTAGTTTCATAGTAATTTTTTAAAGAAAACGTTAAGAGCTTGGTTTGTTTACACTAAAAATTTTGATTCTGCTTTAAGTTTTGGTAATGGATAAAACTATACACTTTAATAAGCATAATGGCTTATCATGATTTGAAAACATATTAAAAATTAAATTAAAAAAGTTATGTTCCAATTTACCTTGTGCTTTAACCCTTTATCTACTGACGGTATTTATAAGTACCATTTAAAAAGGCCGTGTCACTGTTCATTGCTTAACTTTGAAAAATACTTGGAAATATGAAATTGCTTGATTGACATGTTCAGTTTTAGCACATTAAAGTCAATAAATTTAAAGTAAATTCTTCGTATAACTTTTACTTTAGCTATCCAGCATCATGGTTCGTTTGAGGGAAAATAGACGGTAGAGGGTTTTTACTGATGCAGTATTCGGTCTGAACACATTAGGGGGGGGGGGGGGGTCGGTTGGGTGTTTGGGTCAAAATTTTCTAATTTCTGTTTTCCACTTTTTTAAAATTTGCTTATCATTAGATTTAATTTAAGACCAAGATTATCGATTTCTGTTTAGTGGTTTTCTTTTCATAACCCTTTTCGACCGGCGGTCAGGTGGCGCTGATTTAAAATTATGAGACTATATTTGGAGTTTCATCCAAAAAATGCGTTAAACAGCATTTTATGCCAGCAACTCTTTAAAAACAAAGTATTTTTTAATACAAATAACGAATGGTACAAGTCGGATATTTCGGTATCGATATTTTTGAAGAGCTTGAACAATCTCTTTAATACCCGCACGATCGTGCGAGCCCGGTCGGAAAGGGATAAACATTTTTGTGAAACTCTTAACATTAGTGCTTAACTAACCCCTACTTTCCTTTTGCGCGTTTCCTAAAATATAAGGCTTTTTAACAGTTAGGAACATTTTTTTCAGGAATTGCAAAATACATCAACATGATTTGTTTTGTTGTTTGTTCCCCTTTATTAGTTCTTTGATTTAACTTGAGGAATTTTCAATATCTCTGCTACAAAAATTATGTAATACTAAATCTGTTTTTTCTTGTGTTTTTCAATAGATATTTAAAAAAAAACTCTGTAAAAGTATTTATAATATTTTGAAATATCCTCAGATTAAATCAAATAGCTATATGTAAAGAACAAAATATAACAAAAAAGTTTTCAATGTTCTCTCATATAGTTTATGAGAATTTTTTCCCCAAAGTTAGGTAAGTTAACGTGGGCGAGATAGAACCAACTGACTCCCCTTAAAGACTAAAAAGGTAAAACAAATCCATTCAACAAAATGTTATTGTTAGTTAATGTAATTTAGTAGGGTAAGGTGTGGTGAGTGGGACACCTTTTTGGCATAATTCGACTTTAGACCCTCATACCACTGGATATAATTGGCCTAACAACTTATTTTTTTGTGGTCCATTCTCTCATATGTTATTACTGTACCCATGGCAACCTTAACACAAATTGGCAAATAATAAATTTAAAAGATATGTTTTTCTTTTTGGTCATCCGAGTGGCCCACTTGCCCCGCAAGGTGGGGTAAGTGGGCCACCCCCTAATATATATTTACACATAACTGGTAGAGATATGGTGGGGCAAGTGGAATAATCTACATGATTTTTTGAGAGTTTGAAGAAAAAAAAAGTAATGATGTATCTTTAATAGTTCCCCCATATCAACTTTTTCTGGCATGCAAGCTTACTGAATGAAAAAAATACGTTAATTTTCATCTTGTAAATTTGCATGTAGTGTAAATAAAATGTTAGGGCTACAGATTTTAAACAGCCATATGTCAATGAATAGGACTATGACTAGTGAATATGACTACCCTGTAAATAAGTGAATATGACTTTTTAAAGTATATTAAAGAGTTGGGGCAAATGGGCCCCCTGGCCCACTTACCCCAAACGCGGGCTAAATGCCCCCCCCCCCCCCAATTTTCTTTTAACCTTATTAACATCACAAGTACAAGACACTGCAAAAAGATACTATGTTTTATACACTTTCAAAATATATAACATTTTGTTTTGTATCATGAACCGTTTGGAAATAAACATAAAAATAGTATGATAGCGTGAATTACGAAAAGATGCAGTTTTAAGGTATCCGACTACGTTGAAATCGTATTTTTCGGCAAAAAACAGAATTTTTTTTTATAATCTTAAAACAAAGCACCACTCTTTAAGATTCTAAAACTCTCTTTATTTTGTTTGTTCGGCAAATATTTTATAACTCCATTGGTACTCCATTAATACTCCATTATACGAAAACGGCTTTCAAATCCCTTAGAAAAGACCACTAGTAGAAAATTGTGATCTACAAGAAAAATTAACAATATGAAACTTGCATATAAATAATGTCTTATGTACCAAAAAGAAGGCTTTCCTGCTATTTGAATGTAACCTCAAACTTTAAATTGATTTTCTGCAAAATGAAAATTTTGAACATTTTCTTCTTGACAAACCATATTTCTCAAAAAGTACTTAACTGAATGTTTTCAAATTTTGTGTGCATATTTGTTACACTATTATCTAGGGAATAGACTACAGACTAGTAATTTCAAGCAATATTATAAAAATTATAACACTTACTATCAAAAATGGTAGAAAAAAAAGTACATAAAAATCTTTAACTTAGCTTCGACAACTCATAACTTTTTATTGGTACAATAAATATCTAAGATTGTAGTCTATTCCCTAGGTATCAAACTAAGATTTATTAATTTGTTATTATTTTTAAAAAATCTTAAATATTTTTTTAGTTAGAAAGTCTATAGTAAAGGCAAAAAACATTACAATTTTCTTACAAAATCTTAAATTATACAGAATATATTTATTTCAAATAAAAATTGTGACTTGTTATTATTACTAGTTATGTTGGTGAACAAAAAAATACATAAAATATAAGTATTAAAATTTAATTAAAAAAAAATAGTGTCAAACGTAGTCGGATACCTTAAAAAATTTCACAAAAAAGATTGTACCTTGTTACTTACTTAAATGAAAATGATGCTATAATGTTTCCTGCATCTATTGGGGTAAATACGTAAAAATATTGTAACAGATTTTTTTACGTCCATAATTCGGGAAATGCCAGGGAGGGTGGCCCACTTGCCCCAATGGCCCACTTACCCCACCTTACCCTATTCATCTTACATAGTTGTATCGAAAAGAAAATGCGTTAAACAGCATCCATGCCAGCAACTTCTTAAAAACAAAGTCATTTTTATACAAATAACCAATGGTACAAGTCAGCTGCTTCGGTATCGATATTTTTGTAGCGATTGAACATTCTCTATTATACCCGCACGATCGTACGAGCCCCGTTTGGAAAGGGATACGAAAATTTTAATGTAAGAAATTACGTGAAAACTGACCGAACTGAAGTTTCAACGTTGTGACTTCAATCCTTACTTAAATCAATTAAAAAGTACAATGCATACACAATATAATAAATTAATCAAGTACGTGGAACGTAATTTGAGTATAACAAGCTATAATTACAAGTATAAAGCTTTTTACTCTTGATAAAAAAAAGCTGTCTATACAATACAGAGACCACGGTTATACAACCTATAAGTGCATGCAGAATGAGCTTTTAAATAATAAATTTTTATCACATTTCTGGTAGTAAAACAAACGACAACAAAATACCTATTGAAACATATTAAAATTATCTTATTCAAAACGATAAGGCTAGGTTTAGGAAGGTAGGTTTAATAAAGCATTAATTGTTGCGTGCTTGTTATAAGATTTTCAATATTAAATGCAATAAGCTGAACAACATTGATGGATTAAGAACATGTAGTTAAGAAATAAATGGATTATATTGTAGTGATACATTTTTAAGTATAAAATTAAAACGAAGCTTCAATTTTTAGTTTCACTTTTTAGTTTATTTCTTAATTTATTTTTTTTAACCTCACACAAAAATATAATAACTTAGATTTGAACCGAAACTTAGTTGTTCTAAAATAAGATCTCAACGTATGTGCAAGGATATAAAACTTCATAGTTCGTAAAGTGTATCTCTTGGATTAACTTGTAATAGTTTGGTACATAATGAAACAAAAAAAACTTATTCAACACAGTGATTCCAAATAATTTAAAACTTTGAAATTGTTAGTTTTGTAAATAATTTGAAATTATAGAGTTATTTAAACCGATTACTACTTACAGCTTACTTATTAGGTATATAAACTGATACTAGGGGAGAGTGTTGTACCTTGGGACGCTTGTACCTTGGGACACTGACTATTTCTAATAATCTATTGGCAATATTCATACATTGTTTATTTCTAATAGTAGCCTTAACCAACAGACATCATCATAATAAAATTTAACACTAGCATCATTGAATTGATGAAATGGTGAGAAAAAATAATATTTCATTGCCCCAAAGTAAATATTTTTCTCATTCTAATAAAAAATTTCACCTTAGTACTCTTACAAAAAGTCAACTGCATTTTATTTTCTTCATAAAAGAGAAGATTTTAAAATATTTTGGTTATGAGAAAATAATGATAATGCATTTGGATTGGCCCCTATCTTGCTTTTATTTAAACCATGTAGTGTGTTGTACCTTGGGACAGTATTAATAATTTGATTAAATTCTTAATAATTTGGATAAATAAAAATATCTTTATTATATATTTTAAGAGCAATTCCACAAAACATGTAAAATACAACTCAGCTTTGTTTTGGATATATTTTATAATGATTGAAGTTTGAAAATATAATTCTGGCAACACCTGATAAATCTTTTTCCTTCCGTGTGATGAAATGTTCTAAAGAGCACATTTTCTGATGTATTTTGAAATAAAGTTTGTTTCCTGACACAAATCAGTTCAAGTGCATGACTATTGACTGAATTATAAAGCATGTCCCAAGGTACAACATCATGTTGTACCTTGGGACAGTTTATCCTCTTTACTTTAAATGAGTGGCAATTTTTTAAATTTCAAGCTGCCAGAATTTAAAAATATATATTATAGAGGAATATATTGGTGTGTTGAAATGCTGCTTTGAAATTTTTATTTTGACAATAATTATCGAAGAAAAAAATTAAAATGTAAAAATTGTCCCAAGGTACAACACTCTCCCCTATATAAAATAGCTACCTGTATTTCAATTAAATATAATTTTGTGAGATAACCTCAGTAATGGTCTTTTGTATTTAAATTATTTTTACATATGATTTCTTTTTGATCTGATTTCACTTGCTCACTTATCTAATAAACTGCATTAATCAAAACTTAAACACTTTGTTAAAAAGTGCCACCTGGAGGGAAAATTTCGAATTTTTATTGTGGGAAAAAAAAGGGGAAGCTGATTATTTTTCTTAAACCGCATTCCTTTTAGATCATGCGTGATGTTTTATTAATTTTGAAATATGTCGGTTAAATAGTGGCCACCTCATGGTTTTAACTGAAATATCACATGCATAAAACTAGTTTTATCAAAAACACTCAACCAACTGAATTATTTATATCTCTTATCGTAAACATAACAATACATATTTTTCCACATATACAATTTTGTCCCACTTTCGCTTTTCTCTAAGAAAGCAATTCAATTTTTTTCTGTACAATGTTTTTAAATTAACAACAACATAATTTTACATTTAAATTACTATATCCAATTAATAATTAATCATGTGTCCTGTGTAACATTTTCTATAACACTGGCTTCATTTGACTAGCGTATTTTAACATTTATAGTTTACCCGCCACCAATAAATTTGAATCCCATTTCCGAGTTTTGGCAAACAAGCAAAATCGCACGGAACCCCAGGAACAGTGTTGGAAAACATTATTTATTATTATTAGTTATTAGAGGATATATATTAGTTATTATTTGGATAAAGTTATTTTAATTTGACTGTAAAATTATGTATTATTGTTAATTTAATATCATTTTGAAACAAAAAGTTTAAATATTTCCTTTTTTTAAAAAAATAATTACTTTATAAAAGAAAGATGTAAGACACAATTGAAAATATACTTAAGTGTTAAGTGTATCCAGTTGGTCCCTCTTTAGTCTGCTACTTGGGTAACTTCCAAAATCAAAGAAATAAGAGATATCTAAAGACCTTTTTCATGACAAAATTTCAATAACGAGATTTATCTTCAATTTGAGACTAAATTTGTGTGCTGACTATGTGAAACTATGTATAATTGTATATGTATAACAAAATAACATTTAAAATAACAAGCTTTTTCTGGCAAAAAGTATTAAAACCTGAAGCGCAAAATGTTTATAGATTACAATGAACATTTATATAATAGAAAACAGAATCGAAAAAATACATGTCAAGCAACAGTTTAAATTCATCTTATTCAAGAAATTTAATTTTTCGTAAAAAAATTCGTTAACAATTCACATTATTCCCCCCCCCCCACCCTACCTATGAAATCTTCAATACAAAATAAAAAAACTGAATTTTAGATCATGTTAATTAGTACAAAGCATAAACGATATAATAAATTAAAAAATGTAAATGTAGAACATAACAGGAGTATATCAAGCTATTATCTAAATGGTTCAGCTTTTTTTTTTTTTTTGTAAAAAAAGCTGTCAAAGTAATAGTTTTTGAAAAATGGACCCCGACCAAGAGCACGCAGAATGATCTTTTAAATAATAAGTTTTCATCACATTTCTGGTAATAATACTAACCACAACAAAATACTTACTAAATCATATTAAAATTATCTTATTCAAAACGTCTAACTGTCAGATAAGTTGAATAAAGCAGGTGTCAATAGGTATTGTTATGCGATTGTTATAGGATTTTTAACCTTAATTAAAATGAACTAACTAAAATTCTTCGATAAATACCATGCAGTTTAGAAATAAGTTGAACAAATTAAAGTGACAAACTTGAAACCATGAGAGAAAAATCTTTCTTAGTTTCACTTCTATTAATTTCTTTTTTAAAAGTTCATTTTTGATAGCCTTGCATAAAAATATTAATAACTTAGATTTGGACCTGAATTTAGTTAGTTTTAACGCTTATCCAAAGAAATAAATTTTTATATTGTTCCTAAAACGTATTTCTTGTCTTAACGTGTAACAGTTTGGTATATAATGAAACAAATAAGCAAACTTATTCATCACAGTAAATCCAAATGATATGAAACTTTTGATATTTTTAGTTTTTCATATTTTTTAAATAATGTGAAAGGCATCTAAATAACTGCATATATTTAAATCCAATACTATTTTAAAAAATTGATGTAAAATATTACGTATTTAACCCTCTCATGCATACTGTTACCGTTTGGTAACAAGCTACGTAATCCACTTTATTCTATTAAAGTAGACCTCCCTCTCGACAAATGTGTTTTTTCATCTATTACATTCCATTTTGAAGTTTTAGTTAACAATAACCCTAAAAAATTACAGTGTAAAAGTGTATTCGAAATTAAACAGTGAAGTTTCTAACTGTTGTGAATTTACGTGTTTGGCAGTATTCAAAGTAATAATATTAGTACTAAATACAAATAAATTGCTTTGAAAAAAATATTATAGTTCAAGAGAGTTATATTAAACTATATTTAGTAGTTTTCTAATAATTCTTATCAAAATTGGTAGTTTGTAGTTTTTTTTACGTGTGTTGCCGTTTAGTAACATCATGCATTAAGCACAACTTTTGTTTGCTTAAGTGTGTGTATCTCTGTAAAGGATTCAAAAGAGTTTAGTGTTTAAAATGTTTGGTACCACTTTGTTTAAGAGCAAAAATAACTGTTTTATGTCGTATCATTCTGCCATTTTAAAAAATTATGTTTACAAATGATTTTTTTGTATATTTTTATTCATATTTGTATAAAACATGCTATTGGCTACTATTTGTACATTAATTTTGTTTCATAAGTATTTACTATTCATAATTCTTTTTATAACCAATTTTTCTTGTTTATCAAAATCTAATTGTACGAAATATTAATATTTTTTTGTGTGTTATACACGTTTTCATTAAAGATTTTATACCTAAAACTATGTGTCTGTGTGCCTCTGCAACTTCTTATAACCCTTTTCGACCGGTGGTCAGGTGGCGCTGATTTAAAAATATGAGACTAAAGTTGGAGTTTTATCGAAAAAAAAATGCGTTAAACAGCATCAATGATAGCAACTCCTTAAAAACAAAGTCATTTTTTAAACAAATAACCAATGCTACAAGTCAGCTGCTTCGGTATCGATATTTTTGAAGAGCTTCAACATTTATTTCTACTACCCGCAAGATCGTGCGAACCCAGTCGGAAAGGGATATAATAATAAAATTATCAATAAGCTTTATTTTTTTAAGTATAATTTATTGGAAATATTAAAAAAAAATCATTAGCTTAAGTAAAAAAGGTAATAATTTGAAAAAAAATAAGTATTAGTACTCCGAACTTTTAGCATCTATTCAGTGCTTAATGCATGGTGTTACCGTTTGGTAACAAATTTAAAAAATGAAATTATTTAAATTCCGATGAATTTAATTCACCCCCCCCCCCGTATTTTTCCCGTATTGTTTGAGCATCAGAGACACAAATATATTTTTTCGGCACGAAACAAAAAATTTATACATTAGAGGGTTAAATTTTTAACAATTGACGAAGTCAACTAAAAAGAAAGTCTTTAAAAGTTTTAGTCTTAGAGTGAATTATCGTCGAACTAGAGCTACACGAGGGCTATTGGCGACGGGAGTCGTATTTAAGAACAACAGTCAAGTGATGAGCCGACACCTGCGTAGCCACAAAACGCAACAGTTAAGGGTTACATCGTACGCAACGTTAGGACCTTGAAGAATATTTAACGTGCACTTCCTACACACGGAGTATTGTTCGTTGGACATTTTTGGCTGCACGGGCCGTTTATAGATGGATAATTATTTTGGCGATGACCGGACCCGAACCTGGGACCTTCCGCATACTAGGCTCTTTTCCCCCAAGTCTATAAAAGATTTAGTGTTTCATTTAAAAAGTGTTAATTTTTTCTTTGAAATTACGGCTAACCCATTTAGGCACATTTACAATTTTGTCTCACTTACGCTTTTCTCTAAAAAAGCAATTCAAAATAAGAAAAACTTTTTTTGTGTACAATGTTTTTAAATTAACAACTAAACATAATTTTACATTTAAATTACTATATCCAATTAATAATTAATCATGTGTCCTGTGTAACATTTTCGATAACAATGGCTTCAGTTGGTTAGCGTATTTTAACATATATAGTTTACCCCATCACCAACCAATTTGAATCCCATTTCCGAATTTTTTCAAACAAACAAAATCGCACAGATCCCCAGGAACAGTGTTGGAAAACATTATTTATTATTATTAGTCATTAGAGGATATATATTAGTTATTATTTGGATAAAGTTATTTTAATTTGACTGTAAAATTATGTATTATTGCTAATTTAATATTTTGAAACAAAAAGTTTAAATATTTGCTTTTTTTAAAAAATAATTACTTTATACAAAAGAGTAATGTAAAACACAATTGAAAATATACTTAAGTGTTAAGTGTATCCAGTTAGTCCCTCTTTAGTCTGCTACTTGGGTAGCTTTCAATATCAAAGAAATAAGAGATATCTATCCACCTTTTTCATGACAAAATTTCAATAACGAGATTTGTCATCAATTTGAGACTAAATTTGCGCGCTGACTTTGTGAAACGATGTATAATTGTATATGTATACCAAAATAACATTTAGAATAACAAGCTTTTTCTGGAAAGAAGTATTAAAACCGGAAGCGCAAAATGTTTATAGATTACAAAGAACATTTATATTATAGAAAACAGAATAGAAAAAATACATGACAAGCAACAGTTTAAATTTATCTTATATTCAAGAAATTTAATTGTTGAAGAAGTTCGTAAACAATTCACATTATGTCCCTCCCCCCACCCTTCTATAAAATCTTCAATAAAAAACCCCCGGATGTTTAGATCATGTCAATTAGTACAAAGCATAAACGATATAAGAAATTAAAAAATGTAAATGTGGAACATAATATGAGTATATCAAACTATTATTTAAATGATTCAACTTTCTTTTTTTTGTAAAAAAGCTGTCAATATAATGTGCTCTAAAAGCTGAGAAGTGACTAAGTGCACGCAGAATGATCTTTTCTCTATATAATATAAAATTGTAATTGTCGTACGCTTGGAAGCCACGTGACTTACGCGGCTTCAGCTAATCAGAAACGCTGAAAGTAAGTGTGCTGGTGTGCTTGTTTTGTGCCGGGTCTGCTCCAGGTTGCGTCCCTTGGCTTTGGTAGAGATCGTTGCTTAGCGCTTAGAGCTACGTGATGTCCTGGAGCAGTCCCACGAAAACTAGCTTATTCTTCAACTGTTGGCATTGGTCTTAAGTTTCCGGCCACGCATCGTAAAAACAGATGAAGCCAATGCCATCTTCCATTTTTCGTCTTGCGAACTCTCCCCGCTGGTCGGGACCTTTTAACTAAAATATCTTCCTGAACGTTCTAAACAATTTTTACAGTATGAAATTAAAAAATATTGAATTAGTAAACCGTGAATAAATCACCAATTCAGTTCTTCAAATGTTTTTTGTGTTTTTTGTGAAAATTAAACGCACTGAGTCAAAGGTGGTAACTTAATAAGCTTAAGAGTTTGACGTCATCGCATCGACCAATCAAATCATTTTTCACTGATGATGAATAATTTCTGTTTACTTGTAGGGCAACAGGGCACTCGAACTTTTTTAATGTTTTGAGTTTTGAGACGTAATTCCATTAATTACATTCCAAGAGTGGTGTAACGAGGGATTTACTGTACTTAATAAAAATTGTTATTTTGAGTAAATAATGGCACAGCTATAATGTAATAGAATGCTTAGTTTTTGCAGACTTTTAGTAAAATTGAAAATGTAATGAAGGTTTGATATACTTACCGAGTTGTATGAAATCTGAAGTTTAATCTGTGCATATTTGTGCATTTTCGCTGTTTGGCAACAAAATTCAAAACTCCTAATCGAGACCGGCCATTATGTCATCGATATTCCTAACTAAGAAAGAATCTATATATGTATTCTTCTTATACGTGGTCAAATTTAAAGAGAAATTTTGATGGTCGGAATGGCAACGGCAATGTCAGCACGGCAGCCAAGTTAATCTTAATCAAAATTATCAGCATTCAAAATACGAATTTAATGGGTTACTCACTTATATTTTTGCATATAATATCTATTTTTATTCAAAAAATCATGTATAATAACCAACCCAATAAAATATTTCCATGAGAAATATAGCTAGAAAAACAGAATTATCATATCATTGATTGATTGGTTAAATGAGTTGGGTTGGGATAAGGCGTGCTTGGTCTAAGGCTGCGTCATATCATTTACAAAGTGGGTGACTAAAACTAAGAAAATGGAATACAACATCAAATCGTAACGAACTAATTGTACGAAAAAAGCCCATTTTTATATTTTATGAACTTTATGGTTTTACATTTCGAAATAAAAATAGTTTTCTGCGGACATTTTAACAAAAATTTTGCAGATTGTACATATTGAATCACGTTTGGCAACGCTATATTTTCATTTGATTTGTTTGGATTTGAGATTCAGATCACGAAATATCTACATCTTTCATCACTTGACCAGAGTCCTAAATTACAAAGCGTAATTGTCTGCGTTAAATCTCCTAAAGGAGGCTAGAAATAGGCTGCCGGAATCGATTACATTACCCATTACTATCTACATCTTTACGTTGACACTTGGTATCAAGTTTACTTTATTAGCCCTTTTCACACACACACACACACAAACGACGGTAAGGTGGCGATGGTTTAAAATTATGAGGCTAAATTTGGAGATTTATCGAAAAAAAATGCGTTAAACAGCATCAATGATAATGAATCCTTAAAATCAAAGTCCTTTTTTATACAAATAACGAATGGTACAGGTCAGCTGCTTTGGTATCGATATTTTTGAAGAGCTTGAACATTCTCTTGAATACCCGCACGATCGTGCGAGACCGATCGGAAAGGGTTAGCTTTATAATAAAGAATTTAAATAGAGTAGGGCAGTTTAATGTGTACAAAATGCTTGGCAAAGGTTAGATAAAACGAAACTGCAGTTCATTCATCTTTACGTAGGTCTAACCGTAATGGTTCCGATCACCAACAATCAACAAAACGCATTTGTGTTAGAGATTCTTCTTTTCCAGAACATGATTATGGAGATCTCAATGAAGTTTGTGAAGCCTTTTGCCATACATTATGTATATATGGACAATTATACGTTGCTTTATCAAGAGTTAGGTCATTTGGTTCAGTTACTGTCGTAGCAACCAGCTCAAAAATTTTCAACTGTGTACACAAGGAAGTTTTTAGAAATTACTTAACAGTTCATTACTCTTTATGCATTTGTGTTATATTTATACAAAATTCTCCTATTTTTCATGTTGTCCCAGAAACTGGAAAAATTCTTAATCAGTTCATAACCAGTTTTGTGTTGCTCTATCAAGAAAAATTTGATCAGTGTCATTCATTTAGTGTTTTTGTTCAATATGCTAAAAAATATATTTAAACATTTGAAATCAGTTCAACTGTTTTCAAATGTGTTTCCCTCGGAGGAACCTGCGACTCCTATAGAGCGCGTCCCCACTTGGCGGATAAAGGAATGCCTCCTTCAGGTGGTTGAAAGGAAATTAAATACCTTCCACGGACCAACACAGGAAGTCCAGACTCTTAAGGCCCGCTCTGGCAACCACAATAAGACAGTCTGACCCGAATGTGTTTCTGTATTCATTGTGTAAATATTTGAATGTCTCTACGTTTTTATTAAAAAGGTTGAATGTGTACCAGTCAAAAGGTGATTCCCCTCCCCCACCCCTCCGTTTATCAGAAATTGCAACGTCTTTGTCACTTTATGGAAAATATATGTTTAGCAACTTTTTTACTTCATGTGCATTTATGTAGTGTTCCATATCTTTTTTTAATTGCTAGAACATAATCTTATTTATATTCACCAGCGAGCGAGCGCAGCGAGTCGGTCGCGTAGCTGCCAATGGGAATTGCGCAGCAATTCCCGGGGGTTGGCGAGCGATAGCGAGCAGGGGGCGTAGCCCCCTAGTAAATAATAAATTTTCATCACATTTCTGGTAATGACTCTAACGGCAACAAAATACTTACTAAATGATATTAAAATTATCTTATTCAAAACGTCTAATTGTCGGGTAAGGTGACCGTGAATACCATGTAGTTTAGAATTAAATGGATTAAATTGAAGAGAAAAATTTGAAACCATAAAAGAAAAATATTTCTTAGTAACTTCTATTAATTTCTTTTTTAAAAGTTCATTTTTGATAACCTTGCATAAAAATATTAATAACTTACATTTGAACCTAAATTTAGTTAGTTTCAACGCTTATGCAAGGAAATAAATCTTTATATTGTTAGTTAAACGTGTATTTTTGTCTTAACCTTTTATACGCCAACGTTCTCTTTGTGGAACATATTATTTAACCTCCTTTGTAGCCCGGAATAATTTGAGATGTGAACAATTAAATTACATGAAAAGCGAATTTTAAAAAGTCGTTGTAATATTTTTTAAGAGTGTAATTGATGCTGTTTAAAGCATTTTTTCGGGTAAAACTTTTAAAATTTTAGCCTCATAACCTTAAATTAGCGCCATCTGAAAGGGTCTTAAAGGTTTAACGTGAAACAGTTTGGTATATAGTGAAACAAATAAAAAAACTTATTCATCACAGTAAATCCAAATGCTTTGAAACTTTTGATATTTTTTGTTTTTCATATTTTGTAAATAATGTGAAAGGCATCTAAATAACTGCATATATTTAAATCCAATACTATTTAAAAAAATTGATGTAAAAATATTACTTATTTAAATTTTTAACGCTTGACGAAGACAACTAAAAAGAAAGTCCATAAAAGTTTTAGTTTTAGGGTGAATATCGTCGGACTAGAGCTACACGAGGGCTATTGTTGACGGGCTTCTTATTTTAGAACAACAGTCAAGTGACGAGCCGACACCTGAGTAGGCACTTAGCGATACCGTTAAGGGCGACATCGTACGCAACGTTAGGACTTTGAAGAATATTTAACGTGCACTTCTTACGCACGGGGTAGTGTTTGTTGGACATTTTTAGCTGCACGGGTCGTTTATAGATCGGCAATTATTTTGGCGATGCCCGGATCCGAACCTGGGACCTTCCGCATACTAGGCTCTTCTCCCCCAAGTCTATAAATGATTTTACGTTTCATCGCAAAAGTGGTTCACATCAGTTTTGACCAATTTTTTCTTTGAAATTTTTACAATAAAAACTATATACATTCGGTTTAAGTTTGTTATCGAAATTCTTTTATGAATTGAAAATAAAGTTTATTTCAACGTGCTATTGTTAACTTTAACCGCAGTAAAAAATAATAAAAGCATCAAGTATTATGGAAAAGTTTGGTATTTTAATATCAGGGTAAAGTTTTTACAAGCAAAAACTTTATTTACAATACTTTTAATTAAAAGTGCATAGATTTTTAAAGGCCAGCCAACAATTTCCTTTGTCTTATGTAGGGGACTTCTAATCAACCCTCCAAGTAATTCTAAAAAAAAAACCCCTTCTCATTTAACATGTTAAAACAACTAACCTGGATTTTGATAGTTCATCAAGTAGGAATATTAATTATTAAAAAATGTCATTTAATTACTTCCTATATAAAGAGGAAAGTTCAGAATCAAATTATTAATGATTTGTCTTTAAATTACTTAAATACTTCCAGTAGCCTTTCTATGAAATTACTGATTCGAGTTTTAAAAGATGAAAATTTTTAATTTTAGGACTCTTTAAATTTGAGTTTAAATAATATATAGAGTATTTTAGTTTTAAGACCAGGCGTTAGCTTGCCTTGCTACTGAAAATTTTAAATATTTCAGTTTAAGTACGTCATGCCAAACTATATTTAAAAAAAAAATAGTTAACGAGAATTTTTTGTTAACCATTCATTAATATTTATTAGATTTTTGTTTCCATAAATCTTCTTTTTTGAACAAAATTGGATAAGCTCCATGTTGTTCTAAAGTGAAAGTAATTGAACCAAACAAATGTGATGATAATTAACAATTAGTTTAAATAAAATGGGTTAATGCGGTATTTCTTTTGTACGAAGAAGTAAAATTGCAATAAATGAACTTTTATTTTAATTTAGAGGGAATTAAAAAAAATATAAATGAAAGTCCTTCGAATGAATCATTCATAAAATCTTCGTTTTTCTTTATTTAGATACGAAATGTTATTGTACTGAACTTAAACAAATTGTAATTTAAAGCGCTGAAAATAATCTATACGTCAAATTCAAATTCCTGTCTAAATTTTTAAACACAACTCAGCACAAAACGCTTTAAATTAAAAACCTTTCAAAAGTAAATAAATAATCTTCTAGAATTTTATATTTTAAAATTCATTATAACTCCAAACTCTTTTGAATGTAAACCCTTCAAAGAAAGTGAAATGAAAATTAAGGTATACTATCACCTTTTTTCAACAAAAATGGACTTAATTATCAAACATTTGTTATTGGCATTTTGATATAATATAAAGGTTTGTTTGTTTAATCGTTTGTTAAAATCTGTTTCATTTGTACTGTTTCTAGATTTAATAGAAACGAAGTTATATCACTGTAAAGCTTTTTTTGTTTGTTTAAGCATTTTTTCAAAATAGAATTTGTGATATTTTTAGTTTACGCAAAACATAAAACTGAAATTTTTTATTATCAATTGCTTCCAAATTTTTACGGTAGTTTTAGGACAGTATGAAGAAGGTTTTGATCTAGAATCGTGTAAAACTATTAAGAATGGGATATTTTAAAACTATTTATAGTATATTATTTATAATTTACTACCCTAAACTGAAAAAAAAACCCTCACAATTTCGTGCAATTTCGCGTTTTCTGCAAAGTTTCGATCTCGCTTGTGCCAAAAGTAACCAGTTATAAAATAAGCTGGAAACTAATCCTTATGTATCGCAGAAATAAAATCAATTCTCAGACCTATATGTATTTGCTCAAATTTTATTTAATGCGGCTCTAAACTTTGAAAAAACTCCCAATTTCGTTCTATTTTGTGCTTTCTGCAAAGTTTGGAGCTCTTTAACTGCTTGTGCCAAAAATAACCAGTTATAAAATAAGCTGGAAACTAATCCTTATGCATTGCAGAAATAAAATCAATTCTCAGACCTATGGGTATTTGCTCCGATTTTACTTAAAGAGGCTCTAAACTTTGCCAAAGAACTCGAAATGTCCTGCTATTTTATCTCCTGAAATATTCCCAGTGTATGTGAAAAAATTTCACATACAGCAGGCATGTGTGTTTCAGCCCGGCAATATTTTGAGTTTTGCAAAGTTTAGAGCCTCACAAAATAAAATTGGAGCAAATACCCTTATATCTGTGAATTCATTTTTCTGCAATACATAAGATTATTTTACAGCTAATTTTATAACTTTTTACTTTTGACACAAGCAGTTAAGGAGCTCTAAACTTTGCAGCAAACACAAAACTTCGCGTTTTTTTCCAAAGTTTAGAGCCTTATTAAATAAAATTGGAGCAAGTAACCATAATTCAGTGAATTTATTTTATTTATACAATATAAAAAGATTATTTTCCAGCTCATTTTATAACTGGTTACTTTTGATACAAGGAGTTAAAGAGCTCTAAACGTTGCTGAAAACACAAAATTGTGCGTTTTTTTTTAAGTTTAAAGCCTCATTAAATAAAATTGAAGCAAATACCCATAGGTTTGTGAATTGATTTTGTTTCGGTAATATATAATGATTATTTTCCAGCTAATTTTATACATATCCAATGTTGACACAAGGAATAAATAACCTCGAAAGTCGTGCAATTTTGGATTTTCGGCAAGTTTAAGGTCAAATATTTCTGTAACCAAAAGTGCCACCGCTCATCACTTGCAATTTGCGGCTCTCTGAGCAAGCACACAAGCCTGAAAATATATGTATACCAACAACAACTTGCAATTTTTTGGTACTTCTCTTTGGTATGTATTCATTACATCATATACACTTTTGGTTCACTGTTGGCAAAAGAAAATATTAAAGGTAAAAAAATCAGAATAAAACAATTTTTTTCGAATAACTTTGAATGGCCTTGGACCTTTGTGCCAAATGTCAACCATAAGTTTTTATGTCCTAACATGGTATGGAACAAGTAGAACGCGAAAAAATTTTCACAGCAATTTTTAACTCTTTGCACAAAGAGTATTGACATATGAAAGTTGGTTCGTTTTTCTTCAAAAAAACGGAAAATGTTCAGCTTTGACCACCCAAAACTTTAATAAATTTTTTTTAGCAAAAACAAAAATATACGTGTCTAATAGTTTTCCATAAAGAACATATTCTGAAATTTTCTGCAATATTAAAAATGTCAACTACCCAAGCCTGCCTGTTTTGCCGGTTTTTTAAAAAAACTGGCTCTTAATCCCAATAAAGCAGCCCGTTGGGGAAAAAGATTGAGTTGTGACTGAAAATTTAATTTCGCAAAACAAAATCGAGTATCAAATCTCGATAACAAGCTATTACGTGATTAGAGCGCAAGGACACCTTTTGAAGTGGAACTTGATTGAAGGGGGGGGGGGATGCTTATCCAATCCTAAACACTTGGTTTAAGTAAGTAGTTGAGATGTATTCTACTTCACTCGAGTAGCGTACGGTACAGTGAAGACACATCCAGTCAACAGTGATGCCACACACACTGTGAAATAATATTCTATAAGTCTAGTTTAAATATAATGCTAATATTACTGCATTAGCGATGCCGCCTAAACTGACATCTTAAAATTTAGTTAATATAACCAAATGCCTTTATTATTATATATTCAGGAATATGCTGTACAATTAAAGGAATTTGATGTATTGTTTTGCATATGAAACTGGAGAGTTTCTATGTAGATGCTAGTTTTGGGAGATATTTTCAATATGTTCATACAAGTTAATTTATAGTGTTCAATTTCAATTTATTGTGTAATATGGTAAAATATAATATAATCTCATACAAATACCTATCCTAGTAGCACACTGATGTGGGATCCATTTTTTTCTGTACTATGTTTTTAAATTAACTACTAAATATAAAATTACATTTACATTACTATATCCAAATAACAATTAACCATGTGTTCTAAATTAATCTTTTCGATAACACTGGCCTCCTACGGTTACCCCATATTAATATTCATCGTTTACCCATCATCGACATTTCTGAACATAATTTCCAATTTTTGTCAAACAAGCAAAATCCTATTGATCCCCATGAAACAGTGTGGGCAAATATGAGTTATTCTTATTATTTATTCGAGAACATATATTAGATATTATTTGTACAAAGTTATAATTTGACTGTAAAATTATGTGGCATAAAAATTTAACATCATTATACCCCCAGGAGTTTAACTGTATCCTTATTTTGAATAATAAATAGATGTAAGTTGGACATAACTGAAAATAAACTTTAGTGTTATATCCCATATCGTTTGAATAACAATAAAGGGGGACGTTCCTTTCTGGGCCTCATATGGGTAGCGCCGTCACTAACAAAGTCGGCATATATAGTTACCATATTAGAGTGCTACCTGGGTAGCTTTAAAAATCAAAGAAAAGAAATCAAAAGATTTTTCATTTCAGATTTTTCAATAACATTATATATCTTCTATTTGAGACTAAATTTGTGTGCTTTCTGTACTTAACTATGTGAAATTGTACAAGTACAAAAAAAAACACATTTAAAATATCGAGCTTTTTCTGGCAAAAGCATTAAAAGGTGAGACATAAAATGCTTATAGATTAAAATGAACATTTAAATGATAAATTTGCTTGACCCCCCCCCCCCCGTTTCTAGTTAAGAAAAAAAACCTGTCATGTAATATATTTCAAATGTATCTCATTGGAAAAAAAATAACTGTTTTTGAAGAAGTTTGTAAGCAAATCACATTATCTGCCTGCTTTCCCTTTTTAAGCGGCGGCCAGGTGGCGCTGATTTTACATTATGAGACTAAATTTGGAGTTTTATCGAAAAAAAATGCGTTATACATTATCAATGCCAGCAACTCCTTAAACACAAGGTAATTTTTATACAAATAACGTATGGTACAAGTGAGCTGCTTCAGTATCGATATTTTTGAAGATCTTGAACATTCTCATAAATACCATTATGTGCGAGCCCGGTCGGAAAAGGATACAAGGATTTCAATGTAGGAAATTAAGTGAAGACTGACCGAACTGAAATTTCAACGATGTGACTTAAATCTCTTAAAAAGTACAATGCTTACACAATAAAATAAATTAACCGAATATGTGTAACGTGATTTGAGCATATCAAACTATTTATATTTATCAAGCTTTTTATTTTTAACAAAAAAAGCTGTACTTATAGAGTCACACGATTGTAGAAGATCTGTAAAAGCACGCAGAATGAGCTTATAAATAATAAATTTGTATCACATTTCTGGTAATTAAACAAACGACAACAACATATTTATTAAAACATATTGAAATTAAATTATCTTATTCAAAACGGTTAACTGTCAGTGAAGGTAGGTTTAATATAGCATTAATTGCTACGTGCTTGTTATAGGATTTTCAATATTAATTGAAATAATCTAACCAAAATTCATGGATTAAGAGCATGTAGTTTAGAATTAAATTGATTAAATTAACGTGACAAATTTAAGAGCATGAAATATAAATATTTCTTAGTTTCATTTATGCTAGTTTCTTTTTAAAAAGTTTATTTTTGATATCCCTGCATAAAAATAGTGATTACTTAGATTTGAACCTAAATTTAGTTAGCTTCAACGCTATGCAAGGAAAGAAACTTTATTTTCTTAAAACGTATTTCTTGTCTTTACGTACACAGTTTATCCAAATAATATGAAACTCCGATATTTTTTGTTTATCATATTTTGTAAATAATTTGAAAACCATCTAAATAGCTGCCAATATTTAAATTGGTACATACAAAAGCAAATGTTTTAACCGTTTGTAGTAATCATATTGTCCTTTTAAGTTGGAGAAATTGAAATTAGAACTTTCATCTTTGAATAATTTAAATAAGGAATGCACATTAAGCCGAAAGTATGAAAGGAAAACAAAGCTTCAATTTTTAGTTTCACTTTTTAGTTTCTTTCTAAAAATTTGATTTTTTAACTTTGCATAAAATATTAATAAATAAGATTTGATCCGAAATTTAGTTATTCTAAAATAAGATTTAAACGCATATGCATGGAAATAAAACTCCAAGGTTCGTTAAGCATATTTCTTGGCTTAACGTGTAACAGTTTTGTATATAATAAAAAAAAATTATTTAACATAGTAAATCCTACTAATTTAAAACTTTGATATTGTTAGTTTTGTAAATAATTTGAAATTATAGGGGTATTTAAACCAATTGCGACTTACCGATTACTTATTAAGGTATTTAAACCGGTACTACATAAATAGCTACCTGTATAGTAGGGTGGGCCGAAAAAATTAAAGTTCGTAAAATCGTTAGCGATAGTGAAAAAAAGTTGTATTTTCTCATCTAGGTCAAGTACTAAAAATATTTTTCCGATCAAAAAATTTTTTCATGGGGCGCCACGGCACCAAATTTTCGAATTTTGTCGTATTTTTCAGCGTTTTGTTTTTCATCGGAAAAGTGTTCAAAATAAGATGTCGCGCGCGCGCGAACACCTTTGAATAGCTTCTAAAAATATATATATATATATATATATATATATATATATATACATATATTATCAAATGGTCATTTTTTAATAGTTATATGTATTTAAAAAAAAAGTAGGTAGAGTGTGGAACATGGGGGGGGGGGGGCGAAGAGAAGAGTTGCAAGCGCAAGCCTGTGTCAGCAACGGGATCGCACCTGGTTGATCTGCACTCATAAATTCTACCGCTAAACGATTTCAGAAGAGCAGGAGAACATCTATTTAATTAAAGATCCTGCATCAAAGTATTTAGGTTACGTGACTTTGAAATCAAGAAGCTCTCTGAACATCACCCAAGGAATTATTCTTTTTTTTTTCAAGATAAAAAAAATATTACAAATCTCGTAGCCAATATAAGTGATTGAACTGCAATCAATACAGGTAATAAGAATGGTATCATTACATTGTTGGAAAAAGAAGCAAGAAAACCTCTACAATGGCTTATTTGTTTGTTTCATGGAAATGAACTTTGAGACATCTCCATAAATTTATAGGTGGAAAGACTGCAGGGCCGAATAAGCCACTTACAGAACAGTGAAAACAACCATTTATTAACTTTCAACGGGTTCAATGAAGTTTTCCGGATCGATTGCGAGCATTTTCAGATCTCAGTAGTGATCAAAAGTATCTTCTTGATACATGTTTGGCAGTATCAAGCGGTATTTGGACACCTAATTTAGCTGCGCAGAACCCTGGAAAGCTGTCTCATTCAAGATCGCTTACAACAGCAAACCTCATTTTTTGGTTATACATCAGCCAAAAATATCCTACGGAAACTCTTAAGATATTGTCTACGTATTTAGTAAAGGTATATGAACTAATATACTCTCATATTAAATTAAAGCCCTCTTGTGACGATGGTTCCAGTCATCTATTTAAGCTGATCTAACTTTCTCGTAACCTTCCTGTACATCTCCAAAATGTAGTTGATCCTGTTATACACACTCTAAAAAAATATCTGTAAGGTTACTAAGAATTCTCTAGGAAACTCAGCTTCCATAAGTTTTTTTAGTAGTGTTACATAAGAAATATGTGTATATATTACTAATTAAAGCTTAGTAAGTTATACTAAGAAAAATTAGTAGATTTTACAGGGGATTTTCTTGTATGTTTACAAAGAAACTGGTAGTAAACTGGTTACAAAAGTTTAAAACCAGAGGGCGCCACTAATTGTTCTGTTAGTCAGGTTTTATTTCGAACTTCCCGAGGACAGAACCCAAGATTATCGGGATCCGTGGAACAGCGCGTTAGTCCTCTCTGCTATCGGGGACTTGCATTTTGGTTGCGTGTAAATAAAGAGGTTAAAATCTTGATCGTTAAAGGCGTTTTATGTTAATGATTAAGAAATTTTAAGATTCATTTTTTTTTCGGATATGAAGTTTTCGAAATAATTTAACATAGTTTTTATATACTAAAATAAAAAAAAACACGTTTTTAGGTTTTTTATCGTTGCGATATCGATTCGTCATAATCTCTAGAAAAGATAGCCAGGGGGCGCTGTAAGCGTTACATCAATTTACTTAGTATTGTTTAGTATTACTACAGTAGTTTCTTTAGGTTACAGATGATTTTCTAGTAAATGGTGAAAACCTGTAAAGTTACTAAGTAATCGTTAGTAAATTCAAGCCAAATTTTTTACAGTGCAGACTAATGGATAATTGCCTCTCCAAAGAATATTTTCCCTCTTAAGTTTCCGGATGAATTAAAATTTATTCAAGAATTAGTTACACCAAGAATACTTAATAGTAAGGAAAAGTAAATATTCAGTCAACAATACATATAAAAATTTCGCCATCCTTACTAAACTTCTAAGCTACTGATTCTGTTTAGATGATTTCATGGCAAAAGTCACATATTGGAGCCGTCAATTGGAAATTAAGGACGAAAAACTCAAGCAATTAATTGAAGAGTTATCTACCATTAATGAGTGATGGTCTCTCATAGAGTTCCCAAATTTTCATGTCATATCCTGTTGAGAGAATAGTAAAGCTTATCACGGAAACAGTAGTTTGGTGCAAAGATGCGAGGGATTGTTTCATCTACTAAAAAAAAGAATCATTGCCTCTTTTTATTTCTCTGCATTTGGAAGTATAAAAAATATTTTAAAGTAGAAAAATATTAGTAAATATGAATTGAAATGTTTTTATCGTGTATATTTGCGTTTGGAGTTTTTTAGGGACGATTTCCTAAAAATGTAACCTTACTGATTATATAGAGGAATATTTCTGTTTTAATAAATCTAATGACGATTTGTTTTCAAATTTAGTATATGTTCTTACTTTTATTTATTTTATGTCGATGATTTTTATAAATTGCCCTTTTTTAAGGGAACAATTCTTAAAAAAGCCTTTTTTTTATTGAGAAAAACCAATTTCTGGTGGCCGGCGCTCCATGAAGGAATTGTTTTATTGCTTCTAAATTTTAGGGAATTTTATTTGAAGAGAAAATATAAATTTTCCGCTCTATCACTAAGCAAAAAAAACTAATTGTATTTTTGACCCCCGGTCTTATGACCCCCAATTTTCTTGTCGCTGGCGCCCCATGAAATTATTTTTTGATCGCTTTTAAATTTTAGGATCTTCAATTTGGAAGAAAAATTCAACTTTTCCGCACTATCGCTAAGCGAAAACAAAATATTTTGTTTTTGACCCCCTGTTTCGGCCCAGCCTACTGTATAGTCCATTAATTTTTTTTAGATCACCTGAGTAATGGTCCTATGCATTTGAATTATTATTTCAAATTATTACTTTGTGATCTGATCACACTTGCCCATTTATCTATCAAACTACGTTATTCCAAGCATAACAATCTTGTTAAAATATGCCATCTGGCAGGAAATTTTCGAATTATTATAGTGGGGAAAAAAAGCGAAAGGCATTCCAGATATATTCCCTCAAACCGCAATCCTTTTGGATCATTGCGTGATGTTTTATTAATTTTCAAATATATGTCGGTTAATTAGTGGTTTCCTTGTGGTTTTAGCTGAAATATCACTTGCGTAAAACTAGTTTTACCAAACATACTTAACCAACTCAATTACTTCTATCTCTTATCATAAACATAACAATGCCCCACAAAATTATCCCCAATGTCTTTGCTTACAAGCCAACAGAGGTGAAATCAACACAATTCAATGCTTTCTCGAAATCCAATAGTTTTTACAATCCATTAAAGTAGTCTGATTCGAAATGGAAAAGTAATGTTTTCGAATACCATGCCACCCGTGGATTACCGCTTATAACACAGCTAGCTTGTTGTATTTTTGCTATTAATAAAAACAAGTTGGTTTGTAACAGAATCTGTCACTCCTCCCGCTGCCACACAACGCTAATTCCATTATAAACATTTACACGGTAAATTTGGCCAATGATATTTTATTTCGAAAATTATTTCTTCAATAATTATTCAATAATTTTTATCGATTGCAAAAATTAATTTATTTTCAAAGACTAACTTTATAATATTCAAGTCTTTTAAATAGAGCCAACACATTTCATATCAACTTACAAACAAAGAATGTCTTAGTGAAATACTATTTGCCTCCATTTAAAATCTACCAATCTGCCCCGTTATCGGGGTTAGTTGGCATAGGCAGTGGGTCAAGTTGGCATAATATGTGAGGCAAGTCTTTATGTAAGGTTTCATTAGAATGATTGTTAATCTGCTTAAAATTAAACATTAAATATGTCCTGAGTAAATGAATGTTGTTTCATTACTAATTGCAGAAGGTTGAAAAATCTTTGAACATTATGTGGGTTGAAACTGGACGCTCGAGCCGAACTGGTTGCCTGGAGGGTACGTATTGAAAGTAGTGGGTGACGGCTTAGGAAAAAAGAAAAACAACCAACACCTGCTGATTCTTTTGAGTCCCAACTACTACGATGTGCAATGTCATTAGCAACTGTATATTGATATGCCAACTTTCTTACCTCTTTTGGGCTCAGGCCGAAGTATATGTCACTTGCCTTCACAAGGTATTCACTCAAAGCAAATTCTTGTTCAGGAGTGAACACTTGCCGCACTATTCCATATCCTCCAATACCCTCTGGTAACCCTTGGGTAGAATTAATTTTTCCTTTTGCGATCTTACAATATCGCTGCGAGACTTCTAACAGAGATCCTTTAATTCATCCGCTACTTCTCTCAAACTTCTTTTTTCAAGTAACTGTGCCTCAACAGCTCTCTTTAAATGATCTGCTGTCACTGTAGCCCTCTCAGTTTTTCATTTATAGGTCCTCATAATCTGAACAAAAAAATATTTACATTATTATGGATAGGTAAGACAGAAAAGGTGATCTTACAGTAACCGTTTATGACATAATAATAACAAGATAACCATTTGTTCGAAATCGAGCAGAAATTTGTATGGTCTTTAATTATGTCCTTTTTTTAAGCTCTGAGTTTGGCAAATCTACGTAAAAGTATCTAAAGTAAAAGTTAATATCTGTCAAGCCGTTGTTGAGTTATGACTGTGAAAAGAAAACGCCTTCCACATTTATATATGTGTATAGATAAAAAATAATAATAACTTATTATTATGAAGTGCACTATACCTATTTTAAGTTAGGTCGCTATGAATGTAGGCATACTTATGTCACCTTACCCATTGTTGCCTACAACATACCCAGCCAGCTTATGTCAACTAGCCCCCGAGTCTCTCTGCGAACTAACCCCAATAGAGCAGGTAAAATAAACATGGTGACCAAAACACTTGTTTATCAAATACATCAGAAATTGACTTATAAACTCTTAGCAAAATGCCCAAAGATACTAAAAACTTGTGAATGTTATCCCTGAATGGCTATACTTCTGTACAAAACGACAAATACTAAATAATCAAAATTTTACTTTCTTATATGAAAATCATGTTTTCAATCCTTCCTAAAGGCAATGGCTGGATCCAACTGGCGTTCTCATGCAAGTTGGACGTTTAAATGAAGATCATGTGACGGGCTCAGTAGCGCTCTTAATCAACAGTGAATTTTTTTTAAATCACAATGCCAACTGACCCCTTATGCCAACTAACCCCGGTCTCCCCTAATATTGCTTTAATTACGCTGATATAAAGAACTAACGAAATTTCAGTTACATCCTTGTGGAACTATCCCAAAGAATTGTTAGACGGATCAGCGGGGTCAAAGTTTCACCTCGCATTTCTATCAGAAATGTTATTTTCAGACATTGTAGCGTTATAATTAAATTTTTCTAGCAATTAAGGCGGTGATTGCGAAAATTGGAATAGAATTTGGTTCTTCCATTAATATCATTTAAAAATTAACCCTTTTAGTCCCAGTGATGCCATTTGGCATCATCACTTTCTACATTTTTTCCCCAAATGTTTATGTCCCGTATGACATCCAAACACACATCAATCGATTCTTCACACTTTGCTCTATTCTACAGTATTTTTCATTAATCTCAATAGAAGTCAGAACTACTATTTTTTTAATTTAGAAAATAGCTAACAAGCGTTTCACCTGATTTTTGAAAAGTTAACTTCAGTTCCACATATTTAAAACCCAATTTAAACTATTTCGGTTAAAATAATTACTAAAAATTTTTTAATAATGTGGTAAGATACCTTAAAATATATAACTTGAAGTGTTTTTAGGTAATATATATATTTTTTATTTTGTTATTTTCCACAGTTTAACAATTTTGCCATTATTTAAAAGACCATATAAAGAATTAAAATGAATTTTTTTCTTATGGAACTCTTATTTTTGACCTAAAATAAGCTTATTTTGTGAATATCAGATGTTTCTGTAGTGTAGTAAATTTTTGGGACTGAAAGGGTTAAAGACCTTAACCATTTTAGAAATATGACTTTTATTTATTTCAAATTTTACATTCGACTTAGTGCATTTGCATACAACTGTAACGTGATTTGAGTTTTATCAAAACTATTATTATAATTATCAAGCCTTTTATTTTTAGCAAAAAAAAAGCTGCATTCATGAAAATAAATCCTCTGAATTTGAAAGCCTATAAGGGCACGCATAATGAGCTCTTAAATAATAAATTTACATCACATTTCTGCTAATAAAACAAACGACAACAAAATACTTATTAAAACATATTGAAATTATCTTATTCAAAACGGTTAACTGTCAGTGAAGTTAGGTTTAGTAAAGCATTAATTGCTACGTGCTTGTTATAGGATTTTCAATATTAATTGAAATAATCTAACCATAATTCATGGATTAAGAGCATGTAGTTTAGAAATAAATGGATTAAATTGACGTGACGAATTTAAGGGGGTTCAGTACCCCAAAATCGGCAAAAAAAAAAAAAGAAGTTATTGGCTTAAAATACTATTACAACTTTTATTAATAATGTCACAAAGTATCAAGACGATTGGAAAAATATTTTGGACATTAAAAGCCATTTTATTTAACCGTTTCCTTACTGAAACGGTTAACAATAAAAACTTTAAACGCGTTTTGCTCAGAACTTGATTTTTTGAGCTTCGATGTACCTTTTCTCAAAAACTATGCTATGATTTCTCGTGAACTTTTTTATATGATGCAATACACAGTATAGATTAAACTGAGGTTATAAATTTTAATAAAACTAAAGTGAAAAAAATGTTATGGGGCGAAAAAGTGAAAAATTTCATGATTTTTTGGGTACTTTAAAACTTATTTCATTTAAAAAAATCTAACAGTTATTTCAAAAAAACTTTTAACCTCATATTAATATATAAGGTTGGTATAACACGCACAGAAAATTTTAAGATGATCTGATCAGTAGTTATTGTGAAAAGGTACATATTGCAATTGGCCAATTTAACATTATCGATATACAACATACTGAACCCCCTTAAGACCATGCAAGAAAAATATTTCTTAGTTTCACTTATGCTAGTTCCTTTTTTAAAAGTTCATTTTTTGATATCCCTGCATAAAAATATTGATAACTTAGATTTGAACCTAAATTTAGTTAGCTTCAACGCTATGCACACGTATTTCTTGTCTTTACGTACACAGTATATCCAAATAATTTGAAACTCAAATATTTTTTGTTTATCATCTTTTGTAAATAATTTGAAAACCATCTAAATAACTGCATATATTGAAATTGGTGCATACAAAAGCAAATTTTTTAACCGTTTATAGTAATCATACTGCCCTTTTAAGTTGGAGTAATTGAAATTAAAACATTCATCCATGCATCTTTGAATGTTTGAAATAAGGAATACTACCTTGATCAAAAAGTTCCCGGAATAACCACCGTGAAGCGCTCCTTTCGTTTCGATTTGAGTTTTTTTTTTTATAAGTTAGTACATCTGTTGTTTGATATTCCCCCTAAATCTTAGAGTCTTAGCGTGACATTTGCCTAAGTTACGTATCCAAAAGTGCATGTATCTCTATGTGTGTTTTCGATTTTTTTAATTTTCAGAAATGGACTTAAATTTTCAACAACGAACTTGTATCTAATTTTTCGGAAGGGTCCATAGGCAAGTTCAAGTTTTTTGCTATCCCCCTGATTGTTAATTTGCGGTTAATTATTTTATTTTATCAATGTTTTCATCGGTTTACAACGTCTATGGTCTGCCACCAGACATCGACATCGAAAACCGATGAAAACATTGATAAAATAAAAGGTCAATAACCGCAAATTAACCATCAGAGAGATAGCGGAAGATAGAACATTTCCTATGGATCCGTCTGCAAAATTTAATACAAGTTCGTTGTGGCAAATTTAAGCCCATTTCCAAAAAATCGAAAACATACACAGAGATAGATGGACTCTTGGCTACGTAACCTTTGCAAATGTCACTCTATGACGCTAAGATGTGGAGGGAATATCAACAACAGACGTACCAACTTAATAAAAAAAAATTCAAATCGAAATGATAAGAGCGTTTCACGGTGGTTATTCTGATAACTTTTTGATCAAGGTAGTACACATTAAGCCGAAAGTATGAAAGGAAAACAAAGCTTCAATTTTGTGCTTCACTTTTTAGTTTCTTTCTTAAAATTTAATTTTTTAACCTCACATAAAATATTAATAACTTATATTTTAAACGAAATTTAGTTGATCCAAAATAATATTTCTACGCATATGCAAGGAAATAAAATTCAATGTTTCGCTAAGCGTATTTCTTGGCTTAACGTGCAACAGTTTGGTACATAATGAAACAAACAAAAAAAAAAAACCTTATTCAACACTGTAAATCCTAATAATTTAAAACTTTAGTATTGTTAGTTTTGAAAATAATTTGAAATTATAATGGTATTTAAACCAATTACGACTTACCGATTACTTATTAGGTATTTAAACCGATACTACATAAATAGCTACCTGTATAGTCCATTAATTTTTTTTAGATCACCTGAGTAATGGTCCTATGTATTTGAATTATTATTTCAAATTATTACTTTGTGATCTGATCACACTTGCTCATTTATCTATCTAACTACGTTATTCAAAACATAAATACCTTGTTAAAATATGCCACCTGACAGGAAATTTTCGAATTATAATCGTGGGAAAAAAGCGGAAAGCATTCTGATTATATTGCGTCAAACAGAAATCTTTTTGGATCATTGCGTGATGTTTTATTAATTTTCAAATATATGTTGGTTAATTAGTGGTTACCTTGTGGTTTTAGCTGTAATATCACTTGCGTAAAACTAGTTTTACCAAACACACTTAACCAACTCAATAACTAATATCTCTTATCATAAACATAACAATACCCCTCAAAGTTACCCCCAACGTCTTTTCTTACAAGCCAACAGAGGTGAAACCAACACAATGCAATGCTTTCTCGAAATCTAATAGTTTTCACATTCCACTAAAATGTCTGATTCGAAATGGCAAACTAATGTTTTCGAATACCATACCACCCGTGGATTACCCCTAACAACACAGCTAGCTTTTCGTATTTTTACTATTAATAAAAACAAGTTGGTTTGTAACAGAATCTGTCACTCAGCCCGCTTACACACAACGGTTCTCACAGCAACTTAAAACCCGGCGTATCTTCTAACAATCCAACGGAGGTGAAATCTACACAATGTAATGCTATTTCGAAATTTAATAGCGTTACCGTTCCACCAGAGTGGTCCAATTCGATAATTCGGAATGGTAAACTAATGTTTCTGGATGCCATACCACTCCAGGATTGTCCCAGTAGCACATCTGGCATGGCTACATGGGGACCCTTTCCGTGCTAATAGCTTCTTCAATCACTTAAGGGGGTTCAGTACCCTAAAATCGGTGAAAAAGTCAAAACAAAAAATTATTGGCTTAAAATACTATTACAACCTTTACTAATAATATCACTAAGTATCAAGACGATTGGAAAAATATTTTTTACATCAAACGCCATTTTAATGCCATAGATTCGTAAGGAAATGGGTAAACAATAAAAACTTCAAACGCGTTTTCCTCAGAACTTGATTTTTTGAACTTCGATGTACCTTTTCTCAAAAACTATGCTATGTTTTCACGCAATTTTTTTTGTATGATGTAATACATAGTATAGATTAATCTGAGGTTATAAATTTTAATAAAACTAAAGTAAAAAAAAAAATTATGGGGCAAAAAAGCGAAAAACTTCATGATTTTTTTGGGTACTTAAAAACTTATTTTATTTTAAAAAATCAAACAGTTATTTACCCAAAACTTTTAACCTCAGATTAATATATAAGGTTGGTACAACACACACAGAAAATTTTAAGATGATCTGATCAGTAGTTATTGTGAAAAGGTACATTGTAATTGGCCAATTTAACATTACCGATATACATCATACTGAACCCCCTTAAGATGGCTAAAAGTAAATGCCTTATTAGCTTAGATTCTGTCACTTTGATAACCCTTGCGCGTACCCTCCCACTGATAAATGTAATGTAAATTTTCGCCTTTAGTTTGGTAGAATTATAACTTATATTGTGTAAAAACTTCTTCAAGAGTGCAACGGGCCCCTGCAGGCCTTGGCTGCCTCAACTAAGACTCCAGCTCCTCCATTTGTAGGATCTTATGCAGCCTATTAAGTTCAAATTTGAATCTTTTTCGCCACCACACATCATATCTCTTTTAATAGCACCTAAGAGAGTTTTCAGCGTCTTTCAAAGTTTTCAGTGGGCATTGGATGACTTGCTTTAAAGACTTGGTTTCGCTTCCATATAGCAAGACAGGCAGAATAAGAGTTCTATGGAGTACTATTTGTAATTTTCGGATAAAATATTATTCCTCCTTCGTTGCCTAATTTTTCCAAAACGGCAATTGCTAGTCATTTTGAATCTGCTGTCAATTTCATTAAAATCCTTGGTTTAAAAAAATAACTGGCTTTAAGTAAAATATCCAATTTGTGTAAGCTTTTTTTTTTAGCTAAAGTGCCCAAACCAGTGGATATCTATTTTGCAGTTTAAATAACAAAACCGGCTTTTTAGCGTCCAAACTTTGGTTATTGTTCTAAGGCACATATCTATGTGAATGAGTTATCTTAAGAATTTTAGAAAAACATAAATGAGTGTTTCTTTGACCTTCTAATTTTCAAGTTATACATGTATATATTTATTTTCTTCTGATTTTAATTACCACTTATAAAGATACATTTTTTTTTAATATAGAGGCATTTCTTATGAATACCTATTATTCTGCCTGAAGATCTTTAAAAACTTCATGATATTGGTTTGAAATTTTTAAGCCAACTGATAATTACAGATAAACACTTTTCATCACCATACATAATTGATGAATAAAATAGCTTTCAAGCGCTAAATAAATGCATCCATGTTAAGAAGCTTTTAACCGAAATACCTCTTGTGTAAAACTAGCTTTAATAAACACACCTAACCAACTCATTTTCTTCCTTCTCTCATCACCAAATCGCAAAAACAGTTCTCACAGCAACTTAAACCCGGTGTATCTTCTAACAATCCTACGGAGGCGAAATCAACACAACGTGATGCTATTTCGAAATCTAATAGCGTTACCGTTCCACCAAAGTGGTCGAATTCGATAATTCGGAATGGCAAACTAATGTTTCTGGATGCCATGCCACCCCAGGATTGTCCCAGTAACACAACTCGAATGTCAACATATGGACTCTTTCCGTGCTAATAGCTCCTTCAATCAATTAAGATGGCTAAGAGTAAATGCCTTATTAGCTTAGATTCTGTCACTTTGATAACCCTTGCGCGCACCCACCCACTAATAAATGTAATGGAAATTTTCGCCTTTAGTTTGGTGGAATTATAACTTATTTTTTGTAAAATCTTCTTCAAGAGCGCAACGGACCTCTGCAGGTCTTGCCTGCCTCAACAAAGACTCCAGCTCCTCCATTTGTTGGATCTTAAGCAGCCTATTAAGTTCAAATTTGTATCTTTTTCGCCACCACCCATCATATCTCTCTTAATGGCACCGAAGAGAGTTTTCAGCGTCTTTTTAAGTTTTCAGTGGGCATTGGATGTCTTGCTTTAAAGACTTGGTTTCGCTTCCATATAGCAAGAGAGACAGAATGAGAGTTCTATGGAGTACTATTTTTATTTTTCGGATAAAATATTATTCCTCCTTCGTTGCCTAATTTTTCCAAAGAACAATTGCTAGTCCTTTTGAATCTGTTGGCAATTTCATTAAAATCCTTGGTTTAAAAAATAACTGACTTTAAGTAAAATCTCCAATTTGTGTAAGCTTTTTTTTAGCTAAGGTGCCCAAACAAGTGGATATCTATTTTGAAGATTAAATAACAAATCCGGCATTTTAGCGTCCAAACTTTGGTTATTGTTCTAAGGCACATATCTATGTGTAGGAGCTATCTTAAGAATTTTCGAAAAACATGAACAAGTGTTTCTTTGACCTTATTTTCAAGTTATATATGTATATATTTAATTTCTTCTGATTTTAATTACCACTTATAAAGGTAATTTTTTTTTAATATAGAGGCATTTCTTATGCCTCTATTTTAAAAAAAATACGAATGGCATTAATAAGTTCATGATATTGGTTTGATATTTTTAAACCAACTGATAACTACAGATAAACAGTTTTCTTCACCATACATAATTGATGAATAAAATAGCTTACAAGCGCTAAATAAATGCATCCCTGTTAAGAAGCTTTTAACCGAAATACCTCTTATGCAAAACTAGCTTTAAAAATACACCTAACCAACTCATTTTCTTCCTTCTATCATCACCAACTCGCAAAAACAGTTCTCACAGCAACTTAAAACCCGGCGTATCTTCTAACAATCCAACGGAGGCGAAATCAACACAATGTAATGCTATTTCGAAATCTAATAGCGTTACCGTTCCACCAAAGTGGTCAAATTCGATAATTCGGAATGGCAAACTAATGTTTCTGGATGCCATGCCTACCCAGGATTGTCCCAGTAACACAGCTCGCATGTCAACATGGGGACCCTTTCCGTGCTAATAGCTCCTTCAATCAATTAAGATGGCTAAGAGTAAATGCCTTATTAGCTTAGATTCTGTCACTTCGATAACCCTTGCGCGCACCCACCCACTGATAAATGTAATGGAAATTTTCGCCTTTAGTTTGGTGGAATTGTAACTTATTTTATTTCATATCTATTTCAAGAGCGCAGCAGCCCTTTGTAGTTAATGGCTGCCTCAATATTGTGCCTTCTTCTTTAGCTCCTCTTGGCGACTCTTTTTTCCATTTTTTGGATGCTATGCAGCCTATAAAGTTCAAAGTTGTATCTAGTTCGCTACCATTCTCTCTCTAATATGGTACTGACCAAAGTTAGTTTTCAACATCTTTCTTTCAAAGTGTTCAGCGGGCGTTGGATGTCTTGCTTTAAAGACCTGGTATCGCTTCCATGTAGCAAGACAGGCAAAACTAGAGCTTTATGGAGAACTATTTGCATTTTTCAGAATAATAAGATTCCCTCTTCGTTGCCCCTTAGTCCAAAACAGCGGTTGTTAGTTTGATTTTGTTGTCAATTTCAATAAAATTATTGAAAAATTAGCTTATTTAAATAAAATCTATAATTTGTGTAAAATTACTTTTTAATTAAGGTACCCAAACAAGTGGATACCTATTTCGCAGATGGAATAGTAAAAAAGGCTTATCAGAGTCTTAACTATGATTATTGTTAAATCGCATACATCTTTTGCCAGAGGCATCTTAAAATTTTTGAAAAAACATGAATTTATTCTTTGACCTTTTAATTTTCTAGTTACATATATATGCATTCAATTTCCCAAGATTTTAAATACCACTCACATAGATCCATTTTTCTATATAGATAGAGGCATTATAGGATAGAGGCCCACGCTATAACTTTGTTTCGAAGTTCTTGATATTGGTTTTTAATTTTCAAGCCAATCGATAATTAAAGATTGAATTTTTATAACCATACGTTATTGATGAATAAAATATCTCACAAGCACTAAATAAATGCGCCCATACTAAGAAAGAAAAACACTAAAGAAAAACTTTATTTAAAGTTTTAAATATGATATTTAAGGTGGCTAAGACATTTAAATTAGTAATACTGTTTTAATTACGTTGATATAAAAAAAACTAACAAAATTTCAGTTGCATCCTTGTGAAACTATCCCAAAGAATTGTTAGACGGATCAGCGGGGGCAAAGTTTCACTTCGCATTTCTATCAGAATTAGCCCCCCGTATTAAAAGAGTTGTCATTTTCAGACATTGTCGCGTTATAATTTAATTTTGCTGACAATTAAGGCGGTGATTGCGAAAATTGGAACAGAATCGGGTTCTTCCATTGATGTCATTTAAAAATTAAGACCTCAACCTTTTTAAAAATATGACTTCACTTTTATTTATTTCAAATTTTAGATTCAATTAGTGTATGTGCGTACAGCTGTTTTGATTTTTAATGCAAATAATTCTGACATTTCGAAATGGCCAACTAAATGATTCAGAAATCCAACTGATCTGCTGCAGTAGAGCTATTTTTCTTTAAAAAAGTGTAACTTCTTTTTTAATTCTTACACTTTTTATAATCTATTAGTTTAATAGCTATAGAGATCTCTAAATAAATTTGCAAAAAATTCTTAACTTTTTAAGAATTTAAGAAAGTGTGACTATGCCCTTTTTTACAAAGATAATTTTATTGAAGATTTTATTAAAAAAAAAACAGAGTTTTTTTTTATTAAACGGTGGAAATATTAAACTTCGAGAAACAGTGAATGTTAGATGGTTAATTATTCTGTAATAAATAAAATGAAAATAGCGAAAATATTTGCAAGTTCTGGTAAATGATTGTATGGGGTGGCCATAATTAGAATTCAGGTGGTTTACGAGTTCTGTAAGAATAAAAAAATACCGCGCGTTGTCTAATAAAATTTGGAATGTAACCTATTTGGATAAAGAGGAAATCGATTTTAAAATAAAAAATGCCTTTTTGTCTCTAGTTGCTTCTATTTATCAACTTTCACTTTTCCTATCTTGTTATTAAGGATAGAAATATAGAAAATTATAATTGTTTTAGTTATATACAGCTGGCTCGTTTCCATTATGAAAATTCTTCAATAAACTTATATATTTTGTAGTTAAAATTTGCTAACTACCTGTATTTGAAATCGTTGAGAACCAATAGTGGATTCGTAGTATCATGTGGATTAGCTTAGAATATGTCACTCTTTTAGTGGTGTAAATATGCACAAATAACTAATTTGAAGCATATCAAACTCTACAAGTTTAGTTTGAATAAATTACCAAATATATCCCGAATGTGTTAATGGGCGGAGAAAAATATTTTCGTTGACTATATTGGTCTATTCTTACCTGAATGTGCGAGATCGCAGAAACGTGATACTGGGAAACATTAATCCCCAGTAAAGTACAGTTAAATTGAAAGAAAATATTCATTCATATAATTTTACGAGTCCATCTTTCATCATATTCAGAAAATTGTCAGTTGGCTGATTTTAAATATGACAGATTTTAATTTTGAAAGCTTTTTAAAGAATACACGAGAAAGCATTATGTGACTCGCAATATCTGAACTGATTTTATCTATACATCAACTCGAAGTTGTAAATATGTACGTTGTACAGTTTATCAAAAAGACCAACTTTCAGCGAACCGTTTAGCGATATTTTTTAAATTTGATAACCAGTTTCCGCATGTTTAACCACTTGCAACGTGGCATCCCCATTTTGGGGACATTTTTTAAAACCCCTACACAAACATTCAACAAGTTAATTAGTTCAAAAATTTACCTGGTCCGAATGAAGAATATTCAAATATTAGTTTTCAGAGTTTGATTAGTGCTTGCTCAGTGTCTCGATCTACGGATCGGAAGGTCTTGCGATCGAGTCCTGGTCGCTGAAAACTCCTCGAGTATATTCGGAGTACGTGCTCGTTAAATCTGTTGGGTCCGAAAGTCCTGTGGGCGGTCATTGCGCAGTTTCCCACGGAGAGAGGTTCCAAGAGACTATTTCCCTCCCCTTCAGGGACATGACTAAATTGTGGAGGTGGCGCGCGATAGGTGGCAGCATCTGTCACGTATGTGTGCGTGTGTGTTGTGACTGTCTTATTTGACGAAGGTTTATAAGCGGCTCTCTGAGCAAGCACACAAGCCTGAAAATTTATGTATACCAACCAGTCAACAACAAATAAGGGACACGGCCTTTGGTTTTGTATTTATAGCTAACACTTGTTTATTTTTAGCGCTTAAGGCGCCTCTCAGCAACTATTAAACTTACTTTTTTTTTAAATTACTTCACAAAACATACTTTTTACCATATATTTAAGTGTATGTTTAGATTACAAATATATATATGCAGGATTTTGCTCGGGTTTTGCGAGGTTAAAAAAGGCTACACTGTACATTTCACTGCACAATTCTTAGTAGCTTTTATCCATAGCTCGTTGGTTACCTGAACTTAAATTACAACCTATTTTGCTTTGGGCAGGTCAACAGAAATATCTATCAAAAGACTTAACACTTCCCGACCGGGCTCGGACGATCATGCGGGTATTAAAGAGAATGTTTAAGCGCTTCAAAAATATCGATACCGAAGCAGCTGACTGGTACCATTCGTTATTTGTATAAAAATGACTGTTTTTAAGGGGTTGCTGGCATTGATGCTGTTTAACGCATATTTCTATGAAACTCCAAATTTAGTCTCATAGTTTTAATTCTGACCGCCTCGCCGGTCGAAAAGGGTTATTAATTAGATCTCTCAAATCTCTCAAATATTGTGCATTTCGTTACATTTATTCTGTACTGTAATTTTTTAAAGACATTTCCATTTTACAACACTCATATACTCAACAATACTCAATACTCAACAGCACTCAGAAGGAATAAACAAAGATTTAAAAGCAGTGCTGGGACTTCGGTTAACCATATGATTACCTACAGTTAAAAAAACTTTTAAAAAAACCTTCATAATACGAAATGTCTCTTTTGTAGTTTGGTGCCGGGACATAAACATAGCATCTTTTCTTTCAAATGATATAAACAATAACTGTCCCGAAAGCGAGAGCGGGGTTAGGGGAACTATTGATTGTATAACAACTGAAATTGAAATGGGAAAAGCATTTTCCAAAGGTAATGCTATAGTGAGTCTAGGAAGCTTGGAACGCCTCGCAATTCAATATTGGTCTTTTCTTATTTCCTTCTCTTTGTGAAGATCTCCCATTTTCCTATTCAGCGGCACAGCTTTTTATTTTATTTTACAGAATAGCATCTTTACCTTTAAAGTATTCAGATTTAAATGGAAATCCAAGTGCGGCATTTTCTTTTCAGGAAGTCTAGCTCTTATTTTTTGGTTTTGGTTTGACAAAATGGTTTCACCAAAATAAGTCAACTTTGGCACTAGATTTTTTCATAATTGCTCCACAATTAAAATAAATATACATAGTCTTTTAAACTGCAAAAATTCTGCCTTGACTTACAGATTAGTCTTACAGGAATTAAGTGGATGTTTTATGCACTAGCCATAGTTATCACTAGGTGGTAAAGATGCTGTAGTCTTATAAAACTATAGTTATAAGTGATGTTTCTTTTTTTTTTATTTTTATAAAACTTTAAATTGATGCCCCTGTCACATATCTATATCTATCGTTGAAAGAACGTTTAAGATTGCGTTGTGTAAATTAAATAAAAAAAAAAATTAGGAGACGTAATGATTCGTAATTAAATCCAGAATGCGTTTTGGAAAATCTAAACGATTAATTCGAATTTTATCCATTAGAATGCCACACTAGAGACATTCGTTAAACTTAAAATAAAAAAAAACTTATTCTAAATAATATGCGAAAGAAATTAAACTTTACTGAAAAATATACACAACTTTCCGGGGAAAACGAAAATAGTTTATAGTAGTTTAGGTTATTTCGCATAAATATAGGATGAGACTTGATTACATTAGATCGGAAATGATTTGTCATTTATTCCCGTTCTTTGGTTTATGGATTTGAGTTTATTTAACCCTGAAGTGTAAACTTGCTTTTACTGTATAAATATTAAATAATTTTTTTAAAACTGAAAATTAAATTTCTTAAATATTTTAAAATAATATTTTGTAGCAGATGATGATAAATGCCTCTTCCATCTTTTAAATTTAAATATTTAATAAAATTATTCAATTTATAGAATTTTAAAAAAATATGTGTGTTGCAGAAAAACCTGACAGACAGGTGACATTTTTGTACGTCTGTATCCCTCACAAGGTAAAATACTTTATTATTGGTGATTAAAGTTAATAAGGGTAAGATAAGTTAAAATTTTAATGTATATTTCAACAAAGGTTGTTTTTAAAAAGACATGAAAGTGTGGTAGGTTTTTTACATTCAATGAGCATACTTTAATTATAATTGTAAGAGTTGAACTGACATTAAAAGTACTTGTTTTGTACTTTAATTTTATAATTTTTAAAAAAAAATATTCTATCATAATTTTTTATGCAGTGTCTGTACATCAAATGTTTTAACGTCTCACCCTGATTTAATTTTGTTAAAATTTCATTAATGATGTAATTAATGTAATTTATTAAATTCTGTTTTTTTTCAATTCTTGACAATCATAGACGAATATATAGAATGACATTCCTCAGAGAGTACTTTACGCTATTTAGAGAAAATAACACAAGTAATTTAATAAGAAATATTAAGATTCTTAGTTATTTTTCTTCATAGACTTACTTTTATAACTCTATTTTTTAAACTCATCATACTAAAAAAATTATAATTTGTCAGATACACCTTTTTCAATCGCACGATGCGATTTTATGTTGTGGAAAAAGAGACTGGGCCACGAGTGTAAAGAATTTTGGGAATCGTTATCTTATTTGCATTTTTAATTTGAACGGACTGTTTCTCTAGGATTCGTTTAATGTTTTGTGGAAATGTGATTCAATTTGTTTCGGAAACGAACATGTTCATTTATATAGTTTGATTTTTGCTTGCGTAAATTGTATGTTTTGTTCTTTTTATTGCAACAATTGCTTGTTTTACTTACTAATAATATATAAAGGAAATTTTTAATCGCGTTTCCATAAATTATTAAGATTATTTGTATAATTCTAGCTTAAAACGACTGTTTTTCACAATTCTTAACTTATTTTGCTAAACATTTAAATAAAAATAATATTTTAGAATACAATACATTATTTTCAAACTTCGGAAAATTAAATTTGTCATATAATATATCAATCAATTAAGATTATTCAAAAGAATATCAAGAACCAATTGTAGTTAAAAATGCGTCTTTCTACATACTTTTCACTGTTTTGTTCGTTTGCTTAATATAATAGTTTTAGTTATGTTCTTCATTTATCAAAAAAGGCAGTTAAGAATAAATTTATTTTCTTTTCATGCACACATAATGCAATACAAATAAAATTAGATCTAAAAAAAAAACAAAAACAAAAAAAAAACTGCCAGATTCTTAAATTGTCGTCGTTCTTGCCCAAAGGTCTCTTTATTTCTTTGATCAATAGATTCGCAGCAAAAATATCTCATTTGTGTCTTTGTCCCACATTGGCTTTGGCATATATTGCTTTTAATTAACATTCACGATTTATGACATTTGTCTTGATAAGGAGACGTAACAAAAACTCTTTCACCATAGTTGCTATATTTTTTAGATATATTAATTTAACTGATTTTAGTATATTAAGGTTGACTTAACCCTCTAATGCATGAATTTTTATTTTCATCCCAAAAAACATATATATATGTATCTTTAATACTCACAATAATAAAATATTAAACAAATTAACTGCATTAGAATTTAAATAATTTCAATTTTTTAAAAATTTCTTTATGACAAAAATCAACTGCAAAATTCCAATTTTGATAATAATGACTAGAAAACAACTAAAAATATTTCAAAATGACCCTTTTTAACTATGATTAATTTTTCAAAACAATTTATTAGCATTTAGTACTAATATTATTATTCTCTGAATACTGCCAAAAACGTAATTTCACAAAAGTTAATAACCTCACTCTTTAATTTTGAATACAATTTTACTACTGTCAACTATGAGGATTATAAGTAACTAAAATTTTAAAAAGAAATGTAATAGATGAAAAAAACACAGATTTGTCTAGGAGGAGCTCTAATATAATAAAATAAAGTGGATTATGTTACTTGTTATCAAACGGTAACAGTATGCATTAGAGGGTTAATGATTATCCATTTATATATATATATATATATATATATATATATATATATATATATATATATATATATATATATATATATAGTACAAATAAAACAAATAAGTAATTAAAAGGCATATAAAATAAACGAAAAAGGAGGCAATGAAAAAACTATTATAGAACAAGTTTATCAGGGTAGGGCGCTAAAGCTGCCTTCACTCAAGATAAACATAAATAAATAGGTAAAAACAAATAAAGATTAAAATAAAATGAAAAATGGTGGTTTGGAACTGGAAATAAATGACGGATTGAAAATGTTATCAAGGGGACAATTTCAATAATCGTCATTAAAAGGAGAACGCTGTTTTTCTATATTGGGATATGGACAGAGTCCGAATATAATAAAAGAATCCCAATTTGCCCCCGAAACAGCGTTAACGAAACCAATACGAAGGAATACATAGAAAACATACAAAACAGACAAAAAAATAATAAAAAATCAATGAAAAATAATGAAAAATGAAGAAAAAAAAAAAACAGACCCTATGAAGAAGCGCCAACCGACTTGAAAGAAATAAATACTGAGTGATGCCATAAACAAAATGCGAAGTAAGAGAAACTATTGGCGGTTAAAGATAAGAAGGGTAATGACATGGGGTTTATGGAGGTGACGTAATAGGTAGTGGTAAATATTTTCTAATGAAATACAAGGGGTAATTATTGTTAAGTAAGGAAGTGTAAAAATCCTTTAAATGAGTGAGTTCATGATTTTTATTGTTGCAGATGGATTTTATTCTGTGAAACTGATTAAGAATGGTGTTACGATATACTTTAATTGAGAGATTCGAGGACCAGGGAGTGAATTTAATAACTTTAAAATTGAAGTCATTACGTTTCCTAGTATACCACTTAATCATTTAAAAGATGTCCTGACCTCCTACTACAATGATTATAGAAATATCCTCAATATCAGTCCAGAATATTGGAATAAACTTATCAACTACTGTATTTTCAATAATTTTATTTTCAATGGTGAGCATATTTATCTACAAACTATTGGCATACCACAAGGTAGCAATTTTAGCAGCCTTCTTACAAACCTCTTTCTTCACTGGTTTGAGAAAAATTATACCTTTCTCAACCTCAAGGCTTTTCGATACATTGATGATTTGATTGTTTTCAATAACCCAGATTTTAACAACATTTGGCATGAAATCTACCCTAGCGAACTCATCTTAAAGAAAACCAATAGCTCTAATTCTATTATTCATTTCCTCGACATAGAAATCACTTGCAATAACTCTACTTTCACTACCTCCATTTATGATAAACGTAATGACTTCAATTTTAAAGTTATTAAATTCACTCCCTGGTCCTCGAATCTCTCAATTAAAGTATATCGTAACACCATTCTTAATCAGTTTCACAGAATAAAATCCATCTGCAACAATAAAAATCATGAACTCACTCATTTAAAGGATTTTTACACTTCCTTACTTAACAATAATTACCCCTTGTATTTCATTAGAAAATATTTACCACTACCTATTACGTCACCTCCATAAACCCCATGTCATTACCCTTCTTATCTTTAACCGCCAATAGTTTCTCTTACTTCGCATTTTGTTTATGGCATCACTCAGTATTTATTTCTTTCAAGTCGGTTGGCGCTTCTTCATAGGGTCTGTTTTTCTTCATTTTTCATTATTTTTCATTGATTTTTTATTATTTTTTTGTCTGTTTTGTATGTTTTCTATGTATTCCTTCGTATTGGTTTCGTTAACGCTGTTTCGGGGGCAAATTGGGATTCTTTTATTATATTCGGACTCTGTCCATATCCCAATATAGAAAAACAGCGTTCTCCTTTTAATGACGATTATTGAAATTGTCCCCTTGATAACATTTTCAATCCGTCATTTATTTCCAGTTCCAAACCACCATTTTTCATTTTATTTTAATCTTTATTTGTTTTTACCTATTTATATATATATATATATATATATATAGAATTTCACAAATATAAATTATGTTATAACTAATGTTTCGTTAACATCAAAACTCAGCACCAACTATGCCTTGCAATTCATTTTTAATTAAATTTATTTAGAAATTTCCTTTCATAGCTGATTCATTTTTAAAATTCATATCAAATTTCATTTCATAAAAGTACGTAAAAAGTTGATACCACGGATTTATTTCATAAAAAATTGTTTAAAATTTAAACAATCTTCAGCAAGGTTCATTGTATTTTAATCATCAGATCATTTCTTTAATAAAACCGCTTTGCTATTAAAATTCCTAGTATCAATTCTCGTAAAAAGTGTGTGTGTATAGAGCGCTTAGAATACCAGTAAACTAAGTCCCTGTAAGTTTATTATCACTAAGCAAATCATCTTAATAATACTCTAGTATTCAATAGGAAGATAGATTAACCCATTAATGCCTGGCGTCCCTTTTTAGGGACACTTTAAAAAAAATTCGCAATTTTTAATGAATCAACTCTTCAATTAAAAAATTGCTCCGTTGTATTCAATAGTGTACATTTAAGCTGACCCAAGGGCATTGTTGCTGTTTAAGGTAACTTTTCCGGTAAAACTCTTAGCATTTTAGTCTCATAACCTTAAATTAGCGCCACCTTAATGGGTTAAATAATCGAAATTAAATCGGAACATTATTAGTTATGCGTTTTTTTTTATCTAGCTTAAAAAAATCCACCAAAGAAGTTTTAAATTTACAATTTTTGAGCCATATTCTTTCGCACAATTTTTGCGCTTACTTTTGCAGTACAATTGAAAATTTTCTTTTATAACAGTGAGTGAAAAGTCGATACATACCACTAAATTATTTCATAAAAATTGTATTAATTTTAAACAATTTACTACAAGTTTAACGTTATCGTTTTAAGTTGAGAGGTGTTTTTTTAAAAATAAATAGCTTCTTTGCTATTGAAATTTATAACATCAGTTCCCGTTAAACAGTGTATATATGTACAATAAATAACTAATATATATATATATATATATATATATATATATATATATATATATATATATATATATATATATATATATATATATATATATATATATATATATATCAGTAGTTTTTTAATTACTGCTGAGCAAAACAGTGAAATATATTATACATTAGTTTCATCGCTATTCACAACATTAACATGTTTAATTACATTTAAGTGTTAAAGAGATTAGGTCCCGGCTCCCACAACCCCAAACGTTTGTCTGTTAAATTGATTATTATTTTTTTCAAATTAATACCATTAAATATTTTAAACAACGTTTCACAAATGGTAATTATGAATTTCTTTTATATTTATCGCTACAATCATAAGGTTATTCATTTGCTTAAAAGCAGGAAACGCCGAAACTTAAGTTTCTCAAACTTTATTCAAGTATGACTGTTAATCCACCTAATCTAACAAAGACCCCCCGATAAAGACTTCAATGCAGAATATCCATTAAAAAACTTTTATTTCCTTTCTCCAGTTCTGGAAGGTTTGCCTTTTATTTCCCGAAAGCCTTTCCTTCCTGTTAGATCCTAACCCTTTTCCTGGCACTGTCTTTTATTGGGATAACAGAGCTGTAACTAACACTTTATGAAAGCGAGTAAACTAAGTTTTAAAATGTAAGTTTGGAATAAAAGCGTACGGTATATTTAGGAATACTATGTTCCTTACTGAATTTTTTATCCGTAAAAATCTATTTAAGTTTGGTATATTTGAAATTTCATAGTCGTTAGTAGTGATGTTACTTCATTAATTTATTTTAGCTAACATGCCACTTACAATTTTGTCATTCCAATGAAGGGACTAAATGAATTCCCCTTTCCTGACAGTGGAAAGCAATCTCGGCTATTTTGAACCGCTCTTCAAAATAGTCATGAGATTTATATTAAATTGAATGTATTTTAATTTTAAATTAGGAACTTAACTCTGTTCCCCTTTATTCAAGTGCTGCAGCAGGGATTCTTTCTTTCTGCTCTTCTCCATCTTTTTTTTACTACTCAACATCCTCTCGCATCTTTTGAATATGGATGGGTAGGTTTAACAAAGTTCCAACCGGCGCATTTGTCAAAATTGAGTTTTAAATTGTGTAAATACTTCAAAACATTATCGTGAAAGCATAATATCTTGTAATTGCGTGTAGGAATGATATAGAAATGGATTTTTTATCTCTATAAACAACTACAACATACCTAAACTTTAGTTCCTGAGGCATGACAATTTCGACATGTATTATTAAGCTAAAGCAACGTACTTTATACATTGAAAAAAAGTCGGAAAACATCATGCAGTGTCTTTAAAAAGCTTGCAGCACAGGGGGGAATTCGAAATAATCCTAGAGTTTCATCGTCCGTATATTTAATATTTCAAATAATTCTACTAACAGATGGATTCTTTTTTGATTTTCGCACCATGCGTATTGAGCTGCAGTGCCATACGATTAAAGTCAGGGACTTTAAATGAAATGAACTAAGCATTGGCAAACGTAAAAACGCCCTAACATAGCCACGTAACTTTGTACCGAGTCAAGTGGTTTAAAATATTTACCGAGTTTTCCACAGCGACGCCGACGTAAACATAAAAAACGGTTAAATCTAAGCATAAAAGGATATTAAGAAATAAACGAATCGGTTAAATTGCTATTTTTAGCTGTTTTTTATAAAAAAACTAAACAAATATTTTCGATAGTTTGTTTATTGTTGGTCTGATCAATGTATGTGGCCCGGAATATTAGTTACATTTTCTTGCTAGTACTCTTAATCACGAAAATAACCCTTGATATATAAAAGAAATAACTACCACTAAAAAGTGCAAAAATAACTTGTTATAATATTCTTACCTGTACAATGCGACTAATTCCGTTCTAAAAATCCTATCCTAGATATTGAACAAATGAGATCAAATATTTCTCATTAGGAAAATAAGAATTATCGTCGGTAAAGCATTAAATTTTCATCAAGTGCTTTCTGCAAATTCACGTGACTTCTGACGATATGGGGTTATCTTTCTGATTTACTAGTCAACTTTATCTGTTTTTCAGGCTTATCCCTGAGACCGATGGTCAGATGGCACTGATTTAAAATTATGAGATTAAATGTGGCGTTTTATCGATAAGAAATGCGTCAAACAGCATCAATGACAGCAACTCCTTAAAAACAGACATTTTTTTTTTAATACAAATAACGAATGGTACAGGTCAACTGCTTTGGTATTGATATTTTTGAAGAGCTTAATTCTATTTTAAACCCACACGATCGGGCTCGGTCGGAAAGAGTTAATGATAGAAATAAGTTATACACCAACCCATCTTCTCAAATTAGTGATTTGGCGGCATTAATCTTCAGAAAATTTTCTTAGAATCTTTAGCATATGATTAGCAATCTACATTCTACTAATGTCACGAAATAAACTATTGAATTTCAAAGGGCTCGTAATTGTTTTGGCGCTTTTAGCGCATATTTTTTTGTTGCGCTTGCGATTCAGGAACCTTCAATCAAAACATAATTGGCTATATATTTATTATTCCAAAATAATTTTTCAGTTTCAGATATTTTTTTCTAGAGAATGCGGCATGCGAAATTTTTTTTTTGGCGCAGGCAGCACGTTTTCTGTATTGTTCATGCGTCAGGAATCTTAAATCATAGTTATTATTTTCCAATTAGACCTTTATAACAGTAAATCCAAAATATTGCAGACGCAGTCATCAAAGTACATGGTTTCATTTGGCTTATCTTTCACTTTTCGGCAACGTCATATACACGACAAAAAAATTATTTTCCAATCCATCTTATTTAACCTTTTATACGCCAACGTTCCACTTATGGAACGCATTATCTAATCTCTTTTATAGCCCGGAATAATTTTAGATATAAAAAATTAAATTACACGAAAAGCGAATTTAAAAAAATCGTTGTACATTTTATTTAGAGTATGGCATTGATGCTGTTCAAGGCAACTTTTCCAGTAAAACTCGTGACATTTTAGTCTTATAACCTTAAATCAGCGCTATCTGAAAGGGTCTTAAAGGTTTAAAATGAATCAAATATCAATTACATCCTTATCAAAGTGGTTCAAGGATCTGTGAGCAGTGAAGAGAAGAAGGTTTGTTTGCGTCGGGGTTCTGAGTTTAATGACTTTAGTGCTGCTTCGGACACCTTAAGCCCGGTATAAATCCCAGTGCACGATTTGGAATGCATTTGCGTGATGGGCTCCGGCCCGGCAGACAGAAATGATGTGGAAAGCCCGTAATTCCAATGAGATTGAAATCTTCGAGCGTATGTGTGTGGGCCAGCTTTCGCTTGTGGAAAAGATTCTTGTGTACTGGTTATTAAGGTCTTATTTTGGTTTGTTTTTCTACGGACAGGCTGGTTTTCGGTCGATATGAATGTGTTTCTGAAAATACTGGCGAAATGTATGGAAATTATGTTTTTTCTCATATTGCACAAAAATTTCACTTTGACTAATTTGTGGTACAGGATTTTTTTCAATCTTTATAATGTCTACTTTTTATAATGTATATAATAAAATTTTCTTTTTCATGATCATGACAATTCATGCACCTGTACGATTGTCTAATATCATAACATTCGTCAAATTCTATTGTCCAATATTATGGCATGGTCTTTTTTTCTATCGGAAACATTTTAATTTCAATTCTTGAAAATTATCTAATTTCTGATTTTCATCAAACTTACAAAACTAACATTCACAATCCTTTCCAGAAAAAATATAACTTGAATAAACATCTCTACATGAATAAACATTTCTTTTTAAGGAAGATAAAAAGACCCAATAGACACAGGAGAAAAAAACTTCCCCGAAATGAAAAGTAAAGTAGCTATTTGGCAGAAATATACACCGGATAAAGTATCTCCCGACAGTCGTACTAACACCCGACAAACGGTTCGGAATCTCCATTAAGTACGTTTATGCTGACAAACGAGCCGGTGTCTAGTGGTCAAAATGAAAAGGTGGGGAGCTGGGAACTAGATACTAGGGTCAGCGTGGATGTCAATCCTAGTTCAGGATACTATGGACACATTATCTATGGATAATTAAGTTCCATACACAGTAAAAAACTGCTAATTTTTTAGAGAAAAAAAACCAAATGTTTACAGAAAAATACTATTATTTTCTTTTAGCAGCTATTTTGTTTGTCAAATTAACAGTTTTAAGTAAAACCTTATCTAATTTTTAAAAATAAAATTAATTAGGTGAACGCAGTTTTTTTTCTGTTTTTAATCGCGTACAGAATGCTAGACTGTAACAGAACAAACATGTCAACTATTTTTGGAAACACTATGTGACAAAATAACGCAGCTGGGAGTGCGATGGGCTGTGGCTCTATGGATTTGCGGTTCTAGCCCAAAGCCGGTGGTATATCGCTTTCCAACCGAGCTATCACGATATATACGGAAGCAGCTCCTGTACCATCTAATCCAAGGAATTCAATGCCACGGTTTTATGCTTAGGTCCAAGTACTCCATTCAACGGTACCATTAACATTTAACGTGCCGAAATGTTGATTTTAGTTCGTAAAATTTATCTCTGGGTAACCTAATTTCTCCTCTATAACATGCTCAGTACTATAGTCTGTATTCGTCTCATATTAGTTTATTTAGCTAAATTTACGATGATATTTTATTTTCGCATGGTCAATTTTCTTTCAAATCGTCGCTTTTGAGTTTATCAGACGTAAAATCTGCAAAAAGACGTCGCACTGCACATGGCTTCGTACTGCAGGGTGAAGGTTGATTGTATTCAAATTACTTAGTTCTACAACGCGGCTGTCCCCTTATACAGTGGTTAAATGAAGTCGAAAGTATAACCAATTGAAAGATAGTAATTCATTTGAGTGGATTAAATTTCCCACCTGTTTTCCTGATTATAAAAGTTTAATGCATTTTTTCGGATTGACTGTTCAGACAATATTCGCAACACTTTATTAAGAGTTAAAAAATTGAATTGTTCGGGGTTCTTCTCTTGTGATCCTCATGTGAAAATGTAGGTGCGTACTGCGTAGCATACGCATTACTCATTCAAGTAAGCGCATTAGTAAATTTAATTAAAAATTTACATTTTATTGTCTCCCTGATAGAGTAATGGTTATAGCTCTGGACTGCAGAGCGGGAAGTCTAGGTTCGATTCCCTGGCAAGACTCTATTGTAAAGTGTATCTATCTAAAATGCTGTAATTATACGAAAATCTGTAAGACTGTGCGTCGCATAATAATCCATAAATTAAACTAACACGTGGTCAGAACTGAGCATTTCTGAACACGTGTCCTTATTTTCGGTGCATACGCATGTCTAGTTCTTTCATACAGCCAACACGCGGTATTGAAGCTCCATCTTTCGGTTAAATTGAACATAATGAAGTGTAGTAACCTAATAACGTAGTAAACATAACTAACAAAATAAATTTTTCCATATCGAATTCCAGACATGACTCATTCGTTTTCTGCAAGAATTGTGTTAATATCTCTATCCATTTCTTTTTTATTTACTTTTAAAAAACAGGTACTCCATTTTGGGACACCCTGTAGGATATAATAAAATTATAACATGTAAATATTTTTTAATTAATTGTTCTTATGATGGTTCGGTTGAATCATCATCTTACTAAAACTGCCCAAATTTATTTCCCCATGACTTCAATCAACGCCGATGACGCAATCTCTTAATGGGATCCTGACTTAGAACCGACACATCAGCCCTACATTCGGAATCTGTTGTCGCCTGGCCCTCCAACTCTACTTAAAGGTCCAGAATAAAGTGTGGCCATTGTTGGCGTGGCCGTTTGCCCAATAATCTGCTGTCAGTGTGACGGAGTGTGCCATAGGGCAGTAATCCCCCCTTAGAACGGACTCCCAGCTGAGGCTCCTGATGAACAGCGGCCATTTTCTTCGCCATTTATTGGCGACGTTTCTTCGTGGCTTGGCAGTGGATCTAAAGTGGTGGGATAATCCGCGGGAACAAAACGGGGTATATTTCACTAGGATTTGTCGTCATTTTTAACTGCTGGAGAAGATTATTATTTTTTTGGTGGTTTGAAAAGAAGTGATGATTGTAAATGGAAAGTTTTTTTTTTAGGATAAGAAATTTTAGTATAGTTAAGAGATTGGTGAATGCCAGTCTTAATTTCTATTTGCCAAAGTTTTAATGAACACCTGATTACCTTTCAATATACATATTCAAATTTCTTTTAAAACCATTAATATCTGTAGTGTTGACAACAAGCACTTCCAAGATGTTCTTTATAACTGACATTATTGTATAATTAATTATTTCCTAAATTCACAACATATATTTGGATCTTTTAGTAGCCTATGACCACTTTTCTGTAAGTTATACTATTGCATTTGCCCAATTTGATATGATTCCAAGTATGCATTGATTCTGTTGATATCAAAATTGCATCCGTCTATCCTCAAATGCCTATTAGCACTTTCTACATACTTCCTTCACTCGTGGCTAAAACACAAACACATTAACGCCCATGCATTAAAAATATAAAGATTGATTGTGTGAGTTAGTGCTTAATGACTATGTTTTTTTAGAACAGCTCAAATGGGCGTGAATATTTTGTGTTATTTGTCTTAATATCAATAAATAGTCACGTGACACCGAATTTGGCTTAGAAATTCTAGGTATATTTACCAAGTTCTGTTTTTTTAAACCTTAATGAATGAATAGATTTATCCTACTTTAAACTTTACACATCAATCTTATAATGGTAGTTTTCGACTAAAAATAGACATAAATGTCACAAAACAAGTTGGTACCGATAACACATTTTATATTTATTCAAATACCATTAATGTCTATCGTTGTTTGTATAATTTTTAAAATTTATATTTCGTTTTGAAAAATTAAATATATTCCCATTTCCAGTAAAGTTGAATTAACGTCACATTAGATCTCATTTCCACGAAAAGCTAAATCATAGTTTTCATTGATTGATAAGTTTATACTATTTGAAGTGCATCTGATAACCCGTTTATTAAACATTAAATGATCCTTTTGTTCATACATTTAATTAAATTTTTATTTTTTTTAAAAGGATAAGTATTAAAACAAATTAATTAAACCCATAGAAGATATTTTAAATCCAGGAAAAAAAATTATTCCACATTTCAAAAGTAATTTATCAACGAAATATTAGGATGCCAAATAGTAAAATAAGTCTATAGTAACTTCCTTAAGATAAAAACTAATTACAAATAAACACATATACCTTTAAGATCCGTATGTAATAATAAATTGAATTAGTTGTTTAAATTCCAGGAAAAATGACCTATACCCAATGCTTTAACACGTGACTTTCCCCAATTTTCCACTAATGTGGAAAACTGCAGATTCCTGTAAAAATGTTGTTTTCGCGTCTAGACAGTGGATTATCCATCCTTTAACGCAAACCTGACCTAGCATTAAACACTTGTTTTAAAAAATTACCGTCTTATGAAAAGGATCACAACCTACACTTATGATTAATTTGGAAGTAAAAGACCACGCACTTTTAATTGAAAATGTTTGTTCCTCAACTGTGGAAATCTAATTTGGAAGTTTAAATGAAATGTAAAGTTACCTGGACTTATTAATAAGTGAATGCCTCATTACTGTAATTGTTTAGAAAGAAATGGGAGAAAGTATTACTTGAGTTTATTAAATTAAACGAGAATATGTTGTGAGTTGAAGATATGGAAGTGACGCCCATGAATAATTATTGCTCATTTAATTAGTAAAATGAATTAAAAAATGTAATTTGTATATTTTAAAAGTAATTGAAACAAACTAAGTCACTGTTTTGAAGCATAAAATTCAAATTGAAAAGTTTAAATTTATGTCTAGGTACATTCTGATCGAGACCCCTAAGTCCAAAACATAAATACATTAAATTTGTCATATATTTATCTAGCTAATTTCAATTGTTTATTTCAAAAACTTATTTTAACTCATTAACGGTGGTTATAAAAAAATGCCACACAAAAAAGCTTTCTGCTTAAATTTATCTAAGTAAACACCATATAAGACAATGAAGACATTGTCCTGAACAATTTATCTAGGACAAAGTGAGTTAAAGGAAAAATGAAAGAAAAAACTTAATGTTAATATTTTATAATGAAATGAAGATATTAGTATATATTTTTTGTTTGTTCTTCTACAAAGTCCTTATTTAGTAGAATGGGTTAAGTAGGCACAAATTCCTATTACTTTCTTAATTCAAAGTGTTTATTTATATATGCTTATTTCTATTTGTTTTATTTTCTTTATTAAGCTTTTCCTAATTTAACACGGAAAAAGACGACAATTGTCTCTTCGTATAAATAAAACATATATCATTATCAAGAAATATCGAGAAAAGCAAGTCTTAATGTAACTTGACTGATCCAACTTTATCTGTGAATTAGTTTTCTTTTAGCTTTCTAAAGAGGGAATTCTTTCTGAGCAATTTAGGGAAAACCACAAATCCTTTGTTTATGATTCACCGCAATATACACCCAAGAGCTTTTTAAGTATTAATGCTAATAAATGAGTTCTTTTATTGGCCATTGCTTACAATTCAACAACAGGAAAACGAACACCAAATCCATTTTATTGCTTTGAAAGCGTCGCAAAATCATTTTCGACGTTTCCCCGTAATAAAGAAATTGAAAACGAATTATTTGTTTGGTTTGATTTTATTGGGTGCTCGTCATTTGAGTCATTCGAATTGCCGGTGTTTGAAAATTTATTTGGGGTAATCTTTATGACAAGAAAACCTCATCTAAAATGTTTTATTGATTTATGATTGTACACGCACTTTAACAGATTTGGTTTTGGCTGACAAAGGTGTAACTGATGACCTCCTAATGTAGGAGGATAAATGGATTGATATTAAAAATGCATGACTATAATTGTTGTAAATGCATTGATAAAAATAATGCTGGGGCTCGGGGAGCCTAGTGGGTTTGTTTGCAGCCCATTATTCTAACAGTCTGCACAGATATATTTTTGCGTCCATGACAAGCTTCGACTCAGCTAACTATGGTTTGTAACTTAGAGAAATTTCAGAGACATCGTGCGCTAACACTGTCTTGACTTTGTACTCAAAAGATCTAACGAGTACGTTTGTCCCAGTGTAATCTGGCCGCGGAAACCTCTTGCTAATGCAAGTAAATCAATGACAGTAGAAAAATATAAATGATTCCAGGTCTGGGTTTTGATACAAAAATATGAAAATATTTGCTATTCTTAATAGCATAAGTAATATTGGAATTTCTTAATATTCCGTGCTTCGTGAGAGTTGCTTCATGGCGTATAGATAGCACAGTTGTTCAGTAATAAATAAATATTTTTTTGTTATAATGAAACATATTTAGATAAATTTCGCACATTATTTTGAGCGTAAACTAAAAATTGTTGATAATATAGCGTGTAGTTTACATTCCGTGATAAATCTGTGTAGTTTACATTCCGTGGTAAATCTGTGTAGTTTACATTCTGTGAACCTTGTAGTTTACCTTCTATGAACTAAGTAGAGGTAGATGGTAATCACATGAGGAACTTCAAAAGTAGATCTAACAAATTGAAATATATATTTTACTTAAGCCTTCTAAGGTCACCAACAAAAGAAGAACACCGCACATTGGCAAATTGCAAGCGTTAGTAGTTTTTAGAGTGGGTACATAGTGTATTAATTAAACGAATGCTTTTATAAAGTTTCAATAATTTGTTTATTTTAATATAAGTCATATAATACCATACTATTTTATATTATATACAATCTGTAGTAATGCGTACTTTAAATAGCTGATATACCCAAGATCAATATTTTTAGACTTTTTTGTATTATATACAAAATTATTGTTAATTGTTTAAAATATTGTATTTTAAAGAAATTTTAACGGTAAAACTTTTACCATATGCTTTAAACGAGTTATTTTAAACAAATGACTTTTCATTTCAAAGTAGATCAAGATAATTTTTTTATGTAATAATTAAAAAAACATAATAAAAAATGCCTTTTTTTAAATGGCAACTTTTCCTTACCAGCAGGAGTTAAGTTACCAAGTATAACACCTTTTCATTGTCAGTGCCGTTTTATCATAAAAATAAATTGCTTATACTGAAAGGTTTAATTGGGGTTTTCGCTTCTAAATTTACCCCAGTTCTATGGAGGCTAGAAATAATCTAAGCACTAACAAACCCTCAATATGGATATAATTCTAAGAAAGTATCAGTTAGTATTTTTTCAAACCCATATGCAAAACAAAAAAATACAGCGTTGCCGTGTGTAACAAACATAAAACTTGATTTTCAAGTTTTCAGGGTTTTATTTGCGTGTCGGGGTTTCATTTTTCATTGACATGGGATCTCAAAAGAAATTACACGGGCATAAATGAAAAGAACACCATTCTTTGTGGGAGAACTAATAGATTGTTTAGTTGTAGTGTGTGTCCCTACATGGCTAAATAATGTTTTACTCTTTTTTTAACATGAAATATTTTAAAAATAGGGTTAGAGAAAAAATTCGTGCTAGTAAATTTAAACGTGAGATGTTAGCAGTGGATTGCTGAATATAAATGACTTATTAAAAGTTTAGAACTTTCAGTTTGGTATATTAAATATAATGTTTGTTTAAAGGTTTAGATTTATCGTGTTCAAACACGTATTTTGAAATTTTGCTGGGAAAATTTGTCATTGATTATTATGTACTTATGCGTGCAGTATTTTATTTAACTGCACTTAGTGCAAAAAAGTTGATTTTTTAAGTAGGCCGCAAAGTTTTTTTTTATTTTGTTGTCATTAAACAATTACAAATTATTTTTCTAGGAAAAAATAATTATGTACATAAATTATTCATATGAATTATCTTTCTTACACATATACATATGCATAAACGTAAACAAATATATAATAAAATGCACCACTATTCAAAATTTCTTATTGTTTAACTGAATAATCTAATAATCAACAACTCTTTAATCACTGATCGTAGTTAAATTTATGGAGGGCTCAGAATATAAGCGAACCAAGTCCTCGTTTTGTCATTTTCGAATAAGCAGTGCAGTTGCGTGCACTAACTATATACAATTTCTGTGCACTAATAAAAAAGTCCTAGTTCAGACAATATCCACCAGGCAGCAGTAATTGAAAAACGTTAACAGCTAATTTTGTTATAAAGCTATAATGATAAACCTCTGAAGCAGAAATAAGTTTTTATGGACTTGGTTTTATAAGTAGCCCTCCATATACAATTTGAATATATAAAAATAAATATCTTTAGTGAAATACAATAAAATAATATATGCATAGAATCGTGAGCAAATTTATTAACCCATTAATGCCTGGCGTCCCTTTTTAGGGACACTTTAAAAAAAAATTCGCAATTTTTAATGAATCAACTTTCCAATTAAAAAATTGCTACGTTGTATTCAATAGTGTACATTTCAACTGACCCAAGGGCATTGATGCTGTTTAAGGCAACTTTTCCGGTAAAACTCTTAACATTTTAGTCTCATAACCTTAAATTAGCGCCACCTGAAAGGGTCTTAATGGGTTAAAATCATATTGAGGTGTCTAGACAATACTACGCTGGAATTTACCGCTTTTTATGTCGTAATTGTTTCAATTAGTGCCAACAAACAACTGAATACTTTTTTTAACTCCCCATATTATTATCTGGTTGTTCGCCGAAAAGGAATACTTAGAATATTTTCTTCGAATAAAAACAAATAATAATCTGCATTAAACATAATCTAATTAATTTTCCACCATTAAAGATGCGATTTCTGTTTTCTAGGAATGGTTTAAAAAATTCCAAATGCGAGTGTAATTTAATTTTACCAAAGAAGGCGTTAAAATTCACATAGAATAAATTATTTCCTAAATGCGTTAAGAATCAATGCTTCTCTTCAACACTAAAAAAACTCCTGATAAGTAAATCATTATTGCAATGTGTGTCTGTTTTTGTTATTAATTATATTTAATTCTCAAATATTTTTATAAATAAACATTTGCTAAAAATACATAAGGTCATATCAAGCATTGAAAGATAAAAATAGACCGAAATTTTACACAGTAAAATGACCATGTTATAAGACTTCTACTGATTTTTTATAGCAAAAAAGCAAGTTTGTTTCAAAACCTCAACATCAACTAAAATATTTTTTCCTAAGAAAGATTTTTTATATATAAAAACTTAATTAGAATAAATAGAACCTGAAGACATCCTATAATAAAAATATGTTACTTTACTGTACATATATTTCTTAAAAAACGCCGTAAAAAATCCAGACGTGTAGTCATCTGAATACCAAAATTCATCGACGTTCAATCATTGCATTCCGAGTCACCTAGAAATAAAATGAATAATGAATATAATTCGAAACATATATATTTTAGATGTTTTTAATACATATTTGTGGGGCCCGGATGGCCGAGTGGTAAGCATCGCAGGCCAGCAGTCAGCGTGCTGTAACGGGCGCGGGTTCGATTCCCGCCTTCGCCCTGGGTGTATTTCCTCTTTTTGTGACAGTAAAAAATCTTTCTGTGTCTGTCTTACTTGACGAAGACTTATAAGCGGCTCACTGAGCAAGCACACCAAGTCGGAATATATATGTAAAATACCCTACCCTACATATTTGTTTAAAAAAAGTTTTTCGAAATGTAAAACCATTGGAATAAGTATTAAGACAGCACTATACCATAACTTATTCAATTAAATATATATTTTTTTACAAATAATTATTTTCTTTTTATGGGAGGAAAGAAAGACCTACGACAAAATTAATCGAGCGTAAAAGTTGTTCATGCTGGTTAATTTTAATTTTTTAAACAGTTGTCTGAAACTTTTAATTAGAGAGAGCTAAACACAAATGAAGAGCTTAGTGGAAGAGTGACAAGAACCCAAGCAACAGACTCATATTGAATGAATGTAGTTTTCTGATTTATTCGTTGACAGTGGAAAAGGCACATCTAACCACATTGTTTCCATGCAAAATTCCAACAATAAATTTTATAAGAGGACTAATCAAATATACCATCGAAAATATTGTTTTTCAAGTTAATCATGTTTATTTCTTTTTTTCTGATGTGATTTCGCAATGTTGTTTCAATGTTTTAATTCAACCAGAAAAAAATATATTTACATTTGTATAATGCTCTATTTTTGCTTAATTATCCTCTCAATAGGATAAAAATGCTTTTTAAAAGTAACTCATTTTTAAAAAGATTCGCTTCGGAACTAAAGCGATTTGCCAATGTGGTTAGGTTTGAATTATCGTCGCACAAGAGCTACACTAGGGCTATTGGCGACGGGCGTCGTATTCTAGAATCACTGTCAACTGAAGAGCAGGCACCTGAATAGACACCCAACGCAACCTTTAAGGGTGAAATCGTTATTATTTTTAAGGGTATTTAACGTGTACTCCCTTACACGGGGTATTATTCATCGGGAATTTTTGACTGCACAGGCCGTTTATAGATCGGCAGTTATTTTGGCGATCCCTTGACCCGGGACCTTTCACATGGTAGGCGAGGGCCTAACCTACTGGGCTCCCCAGCCCCTTGTCAATATGTATTTAATTTGATTGCATTCTTATAAAGCAGCAAGGGATAATTTGTTTTATATTTCAAAGTACCAATAAATTTCAATATATCTATTAAATAGATGATTTTATTGACGTAGCCCTTATAAAGCCTTTTAAAAGTGCATTAAGTTAAACTCATTATTAGAAATTTCTTTTGAAATTTCTAGCATATGTTTAATCAAAGTTAGCAAAAGTAAATACTCCCACAAGGAAACAACTCTGCAATGTTATTATTCAACGTTGAAACCACATTTGAACAGCACTGTTGTATTGATTGGGAAGGTGAAAATGTCTGTTAAGTTTTTTTGTTTACACTCAGATACATTAAAAACAGTACTTAAAAATATAAAAATACTTAATTTAATATTTTTGAAAGGGGGAATCATTTTATGTTTAAAAGGGGATATAACATGCTCATTGACACAATAATTTAAATTTTTTCAAGAATGTCACTTAGCACGTTCTTTTACTAAGCTCTTCAAATAATGTTAGTACATTAGCAAGAAAACCAACAAAAATGGCCATAATTAATAATTACATAATGCTCAAGGATGATTACTTAATGTTCATAATGAATTATTATTTAATAGTCATAATGTAAAATAATATTGCGATATTTCTCATGATTTAATTACCATTGTGATAATTCTCATGAAGTTAAATGTCTTAATGGATAATTAATTAATGATAATAATTGATAAATACTGTTGTGATAATCTCAGGAATTAATTACTGTTATGATAATCCTCATGAATTAAGGTAGGCGAATACCCAAAATTTCCCAAAATTCTAAAATTTTTACTATTGCTTTAATCTTTTCCAAATTCGGCATAGTGATTTCAAATATGATGAATAATACTATTTAGGCTTTTGTTTTTATTTAAATATAATAGATATTCAATAGAAAAGTGAGATAGATTTAATTATAATTCAATAGAAAATAATATAATTCAATAGAAAAGTGAGATAGATTTAAAGGCACAGTAAAAATCGCTATGCTAGCCAGTCAAAAAATTGCAAAAACCACATTAATAAACATATATCCCTTTCCGACAGAGCTATCACGATCGTGCGGTTACAAGAGATAATGTTCATGGTTTCCAAAAATGTCGATATCAAAGCAGCTGACTTCTACCATTCGTTAAAAATGACTGTTTTTAAGGAGCTGCTGTCATTGATGCTGTTGAACGCACTTTTTTCGATAAAACTCCAAATTTAGTCTCATAATTTTAAACCAGTGCCATCTGACCACCTTTTTTAAAGGGATATCCAAGAAATATTATGTTGTTTACTTTACAACACCATAATTCAGTAAAGGCCACTCAATGAATTCTACTCGAGTTCACTCTTGAAATAATTAAAATGCAAAAGGAGTTTGGAACTCATTATCTTTGTATGTATTGATACAGTTACAATACCAGAAATATTTTTTCGAATATATTTAATTAAAAAAAATATTAAATACTATTTACATTTTAAAATTTTAAAGTAATGCATAGTTGAAAAAGTTATATTATTTTTATTTTCGTAAGCAATTTACAAAAATGTGACTTTTAATCTTTTATCCACCAACGTTCCACTTTTGGAACATATTATTTCACCACCTTTATACCCCGGAATAATTTAGATGTGAAAAATTAAATTACGCGAATAGTGAATTCAAAAAAAAAAAAAAAATCGTTGTAATTTTTTTAGGAGTATGGCATTGATGGCAACTTTTCCGGTAAAACTCTTAAATTTTTTGTCTTATAACCTTAAACAGAGCCATCTGAAAGGGCCTTAAAGGGTCAAAGTTTATTTTATTACAAAAAGTTAAATTTCACCTCAAGACAGCCAAATAAAGAAAAAATAAAAGAGATAAATGTGCCATGGAAAACTAAATTTACCCTTTCAGTCCCAATGACAATTTGGCATTATCATTTTAGAACTTTTTTCCTGATCGTCTATAGCCATTTATAATATCATTAAGTACATCATTCGATTCTTCAAACTTTTTCCTATTAGAAAATATTTTTTATTAATCCCAATTCATTTCAGCACTCTTATTTTTCAAAAAATATGGTCAGAAAATTGATGTCAACTAGTAACACTGGGACTGAAAACGTTAACCAGTAGGGAAAAAATGGACTGAATGACAATCTTCCCTGCATCTAGAAATAAAAGACATTTGAGCTAGAAAGTTTAAAACAACACAAACTCTAAGCATTGACCAGTGGCGAAAACCCTCAAGACAGCTCAATAAAATAAAAAATAAAAGCGAGAAATATTCCATGGAAAAAAAACCATATCAACCAGTGGGGAAAAAAAGGACTGCCGTGTATCCATGTGAATGCCAATATGCCATGATGGCCGCTCACAGGATTCGACTCTGCGATGCATCGAGAAATAAAGGGCTTGGTAAAAAGAACTGTTGCGTTATTCAAGAAAAGGCGTCGATGAAAGACAGGATCAAAACGTCGATCGGAGAGATAGTGGGGAAAATATTTTATGGAAAAGGGACAGTATTTTTAGGGGAATCAAATGTATTGGACTTCGCAGTGGTGTTTTCAATAACAGAACTTCTATAAATGGTATCTGGGAGTTCAGCTTTCAAATGCATTATATTTGGCACGTGTCGAGGAGTTAAATATTCGAATTTTAGTGGAAGAAGGACCAATTTCTAATGTTGAGGCAAAGCATATCTTGCTTTTTTCCATTAGTACATATTTTGCAGCATTGGTATTTTCGAGAATTGATATGTATGATTCAAACATATTAAGATTTTATTCATAAGCGATTGAATTTTGTATTTATATATTTCGGGTTTCATAAAGAGGTGTTGCGAATCGGTTGAAAAATACAAATGAAGCCTTAAAAAACAGTATTTGAAACTGCAAAATACGATTTGGACATAACTGTTATACTGTATGTTTATTTAGAAAGAACCGCAATCAGCCCTTTAAGAACTACGGTAAGATGGCGCTGATTTGAAATTATGAGACTAAATTTGGTGTTTTAACGAAAAAAAATTGCGCATCAATGCCTGCAAATCCTTAAAAACTAAGTCATTTTTTATACAAATAACGAATGGTACAAGTCAACTACTTCGGTATCGATATTTTTGAAGAGCTTGAACTTTATCTTCTTTTCCCGCATGATCATGATAGCTCGGTCGGAAAGGGTTATCAGTGATTAATCTTTAAAATTAAATTTATTTCTAATTAATAATAATACTTTTTTTAATGAGCCCTCGTGTGTGACGATAATTCAAACATAACCTAACCATAACTTTTTTTAATGTAATTTACCAGAAATGATGTAAAAGTTTAGCATTTAAAACATTTTTATCGATTTGATCTAGTTGCTTCATTTTTTTCCAGCTTATCTAGAAAGCTTTGTAAACAACAAAGCTTTAACTGTATAATGATATAGTTTTACTTCCTTTCCCCACTTTAATGACATTATTTTCGTTTAATAATTTATCGAATATGCACAGATAAAATAGTAATTTTTTCAAAATTTTTTAAACTAGAAATATATCTAATGAAGGGTCTAGATGCACAACCAACTTTCTTAAAAGTTTAACTAAGACATATTTTTCCTCCGTTGGCGAATTTGGACAACAGTGAATCCAATTGAATGAAGTCTCCAATGACCAAGCCGTACCCTATCCCTTTGAAACCGGCGATCGGATACCGCTGATTTAAGTTTATGAGACTAAATTTAGAGTTTTATCGAAAAAAAATAGGTTAAACAGTATCAATACCAGCACACACGCACACAAACACAATTCATTAAAAAAAAGTCATTTTTATGAAAATAACGAATAGTACAAGTCAGCTGCTTCGGTATCAATATTTTTGAGGAGCTTGAACATTCTCTTTTATACCTGCACAATCGTAATAGATGTAATAGTCTACAGTAGATATATAATAATTAAGCAGCGTATTGAATTTATGTAGTTGAACATAGCAAAATTGCATAAGTGCTTATTCGCAATATAGTAGTGTATTATTAAAGTACTTTAGAATGTAATAGTTGTTTGAGTTGTAAAACTAAACAATAATTAAAAAACCCATTATATAAGAAAAACTTAGCTATTCTCTACTGATTTGCGTAGAGTACAGATTATAAGGTTTTCGTTAAGATGAAGATTGTTTAAATTAAATTTCGGTGATAAATTAATTTCAGACCGATATTATTTACTTTATGGTTAGCAAAATCCTTCTGTAACAAGTATGAACTTTAATTTATAATTAATAAGGATTAAATTATTTGCAACTGTCTTATATATTTAATCAATTACTTGAAACAAAGTTCAAGTGATAGATACGCATTATAAAGTAAATAAAATTAATGCATGTAAGTGAGAAACAATACAAGAATGATAATTTTTCAAGAAATTTGTCAGCACTGACCTTCAACAATTCTTTTCATACATCAGTAATTTTAAAAGAAAATGTTTTGGAGATTATTTTACCATTTAATATTTTTTGATAAGTTTTTTTGCCTTGTTTGAAATAGTGATAAATTCGATTAGCATAATACGAATGTATTCATTTAAAATAATTATATTTTCATTAAAAACAAAATATTTCCATTTACCTAGAAAAAACATGCAAAGATAACATTAAAACAACCTTTTTGGGAATGCTATTTTAACTCTTTAAGACCTGTGGCGGTGGTCAGATTGCTCTGATTTAAAATTATGAGACTAAATTTGGAATTTTATCGAAAACACGAAGTTCTAAAAGAACTAAAATAGCCTACTTTCCTGTTACTTAAATACTTACTAAAATTCTCATCTTGAAAAAACCAGGATCGTTACAGTAAGTGACATTAATAACCGTTTCTACATTAAATTTATGGGTAATTCCGCGTCAGAAGAGACCACGACTGCAAAAAAATTTTTTTTTTCCCACAATTGTATCTTTTATATTTGCTTTAGAAAGGTTTGAATTTTATTTTTTTGTATCATCAACTATTGTTGTTTCGTCTTTGGCAACACAGCGGCTTCAAAGTGGCCGCTTTGTTTCGAAAACATGATCTCGTGTTTTTGGATCATTTTGAATCCTTGAATTTTCAGATAAGAAATACAATTTACCAGATTTTTTGGTAAAATTATTAAACTACACTATCAGAACTATGTTAAAACCACATTATTAATTGGCATTTATAACTAAAAGATATTTAATTAGGAAGATAAAAATCTCATTTGTGACTGTAGTGTCAGTCACGAAAAGATATAAAAGTTCCCATAACTTTTTAAAATAAGGCTTTACTTCAAAAATTTTACGACATTTTCTTACTATAGTAACCTCTGTGTAATTCCAACCGTTTTAATTTTAAAATAAAAAGCATTTTCTCTATTTATAACACATTTTAGATTTATAGTGTCAGTCACGATGTAGTGCTAGTCACAACTTCTTTTTGATCTAGATGTTTTAGATTAGCTAAATACTTGTAGATTTCTTATATTTTGATAATTTTGATTTAAGATGGCTATATCAACAGCTAAAAGAAAAAAAAAGAGCAAAGGGGGTGTTTTTAAGACGGGATAAATTTTAAAAATTTAAAGAAAATGAAAGCAAAAACCACTTTACGGACAACACTTCAATTAAAGGTAATACACCTCTATTGCAATCCTTCAACCGTTTGACAACCTTGTCTGGTAATTCTCTTCCAAAAGTCATGGTCATCTTTGAATTCAAACATGGTGAAGGACCAATTGATGGACTTCGTGATACAGTGAGGAGGGGATAAAGGAAGTCACACTTTCTAAGAAATTTGACCCACATTTTGCTAAAGATTTTTTCACTTTGCATAAGAAATCTGCCCAAACATATAACTATTATACATTTCTGACAATTGTGTAAAGGGCAAAATAGGTAGATTAAATTATATATGCCCATTAAGGAAGTTAAACCTTCCAATTCCTAGACACACAAAAATTGCTTCGTTTTTTAAAATTAAACAAATGCCTACTTAAAACAACTGCCAATGTTTCATTAAATTCCCCAAAAATACTACACGGTTAATTAAACAAATTTAAATGTTGTAAAAAGAAATACCTCTCAAAAAATTTTTGAAAATGAACGTGATGCTGGAAAAAGAGCCTTATTTCCTTTTGTAGTTAAATTATCGTTAAATATTTTGTGAGCAAATGTTAAGTAAAGTTGCTTATTCAATAAAACTGAAACATCTGCAATGGTCGGGGGTCTTTTTGCGTGGCCTGAGAAGGAAGTTTTTTTCAGAAAATGCTATTGAAGAAAGAAGTAAGAAACTACCAGAAATCAACTTTAGGGGACGTTGTGTAACTTTGTCTAACTATATTTTTACCATGTACGCATTTTTTAACTTACTATATTCAAAATTATTTACATATGTTATGTTATTATTGCCTAAATTTTCCATTTCTGTGATACAATTCACATGATGAAGTGTGCCACAAGTTGAATGTAGTGTAAGTCACGCACAAAAGTGTTAATAAATTATTTCCTATGATATTTCAATACTTTTTTTGCAATTAAATGATTTAGCTTTAAACCTTATAATTAAAATAAGCACTGGTAAAATGATGAGTTACTGCATTTTGAAGAAAAAATTAGAGTTCAAGAAGTTACCAGAAACATACTTTAGAGGACATTGTGTAACTTTTTCTAACCATAATTTTACCATTTATGCAATTTTTAACACTCCTTTTTACAAAATTATTTACATATGTTGTGTTGTTATTGCTTAAAATTCCATATCTGTGATACAATTCACAATGTAGTGTCAGTCACGAAATGAATGTAGTTTCAGTCACGCACAAAATCGTTAATAACTTATTTTCTATGGTATTTGAATACTTTTTTGCAATTAATATATTTAGCCTGAAATCTTATACTTAAAATAAGCAGTGGTAGAATGCTGATTTACTGCGCAATCAGAAGAAATTAGAATTTTTCTGATAGCCAAAAATCTACGAACTTTCGTGTAGTGTCAGTCACATCAGGACATTTTATTATTTTTTAGTTAAATATTAAATTAAAAAAAAATTTAATGACTGCTAAAAATACTATATGCTCAGGGGTATACTGACATACAATATTTTTTTTTTCACAAATAAAAAAAATAATTATGAAATATGCAAAAGAAATTGGTTAAATCGTTCTGATGTAGTGTCAGTCACGCGTGGAAATGCCCTTATATACAAAAGAATAAATTTCACTTACCACATCATCCACCTATAAATTCAACTTCATAAATCCAATTATTTTAATTTATTTTACATCGCCAATAAAATAAATATTACTTATCTTCCGTATGATTTATTTGCAGTTATAAATAAATATTTAATTATTCGTAGAAAAATCCATAAAACTATTCCAAAATGCACTTAAAATAATAAATGTAAATAAACAAGTAGGTTTGTAACAGAATCTGTCACTTAACCCGACTTAACCTGCTTCCAAACAACAGTTGTGTTTAACAGGTAAAAAGGTGCCAAACACAGCATTAATTCTATATTAACCATTTACCAGCTAAATCCAGCTAGTTTCATTTTTTTTTATTTCGAGAAATAAATAATTATTACTTAAATTGTTTGCAAAAATTTATGTGTCATAGAATAAACATGTAATATTTTTCTCTTTTGAATAGAATGAAAACGTTGCTTACCTACATACAGAATCTTGAAGTGAAATATATTTGACGTCATTTCAAACTGATCAATGTCGCAAAAATAAATTTATTTTAACCCATTAATGCCTGGCGTCCCTTTTTAGGGACACTTTTTAAAAAAATTCGCAATTTTTAATGAATCAACTTTTCATTTAAAAAATTGCTCCGTTGTATTCAATAGTGTACATTTCAACTGACCCAAGGGCATTGCTGCTGTTTAAGGCAACTTTTCCGGTAAAACTCTCAATATTTTAGCCTCATAACCTTAAATTAGCGCCACCTGAAAGGGTCTTAATGGGTTAATTCATTGTCTAAAAGAATTAAAGTTTCTCAAGCGATTGTTGCCATGACAATGGTGATTTATCTCTAATAAAATGGCTTCCTTTGCTTTTTAAATGAGCATTAAATTTTGAAGTTTTTTAAATAATTGAAGTACTTAGAATTCGAATTCTTTTCTGAAATTTTCAATATATTCTCATTTGGATACGCTAAATTTTTTGACGTTTATCACTTGTCCGTAGCATTTGTAGTTTAATTCAGCGATTTAAATGACTCGAAATTGAATTTCAATGCTAATTCAATGGGAAATTCGTCGACAAATAGTAGATTTATGTCCGGCTGATCGTACAGACAGACGGACAAAAAGTATGAAAGTCGGGTCTCTGAGGTCATAGCTTTCTAACAAAAAAATAATTTTTAAGATCGGATGGATAGAGCCGATTTTGGAAGGGGGGTACGGACAGACAGACGGACGGACGGACATCGACCGCATGTCAATACCTACTTTTTTCCTTTTTTTAATTCTTCGAATTAAAAAAAAAGAAAAGTAGGCTAAAAATGCGTTAAAGAGCATCAATGCCAGCAACTCCTTAAAAACAAAGTCATTTTTATACAAATAACGAATGATACAAGTCAGCTGTTTCGGTATCGATATTTTTGAAGAGCTTGAACAGTTTCTTTTATTCCCGCACAATCGTGATCGATCGGTCGGAAAGGGTCACGTGACTTAAGCATAAAACCCTAGTACTGACCTTCTTCTTGAATATTTTTTAACTCATAGGTCAAGTCAGAGTTGTCTCAAATTGAAAAAGCAAGTAAATTTTTATATTAAGCTAGTTTAATAGTGTATTTAATGAGGTTATTAAATTTAAGTTATGAAATTAGTATTAAAGTTTAGAAAGTTTGAGTCAATGTTACCACATTCAGCGATACAATATTAGTCTTAATTGGTGAAGTATTTTTACCAAACTCTTTTGGAAAATTGTCTTAATTAAAATAGATTATTCTATTGATCTGTATTTAATAAGTATCGTATTTGATTCACGAATTTATTTGCATATTACAACAAATTAAAAGGGAAAAATAAAAAATAAAATGGTACAATTTCTATATTTTTCCAGATTATAATATTGAAAGCTCCTTTTTATTTGCTACTAGGAATATTTTCAGCAAGCTACGATTTTTTCGCCCCCCTTTTCACAAAAACCAATAAGCTGTAATATTCTTATATTCTTATAAAAAAATAATTTAGATTTTACATATTGCCTTTGTATCCGAAGATTTTATAATTTTGAATCTTGATCATAATCAAAAGACTCCATCGAATTAATAAAAATAACCTTTACAACAGCCAATTTATATATTTTCATTGAAACTTTATGTAACAGATATTCTTCATTTAAACAGGAATAACCTATAGTTTTAAAATATTACCGCACTAAATGCAGTTAGGAACAAAGCTAATTTAAGCTTATCTTCAATCGCTTTGTATTATGACACCAGATAGACAAAGTAATAAGAATTAAATCCCTTTTTTTTCCAACCCATCTACTTCAATTCACTTCATCGGTGAAACAAAGTTGTAACTGTTACATTTTTCAGACTGAAATCAAATCGATATTTTAATTCTTAACCCATTAAGACCCTTTCAGGTGGCGCTAATTTAAGGTTATGAGACTAAAATGCTAAGAGTTTTACCGGAAAAGTTACCTTAAACAGCATCAATGCCCTTGGGTCAGCTGAAATGTACACTATTAAATACAACGGAGCAATTTTTTAATTGAAGAGTTGATTCATTAAAAATTGCGAATTTTTTTTAAAAGTGTCCCTAAAAAGGGACGCCAGGCATTAATGGGTTAAACTACCGAGTCTTAAACTAGCGAAAACACAAAACCACGCTAGTTTTAAGGGGGTAGAGCATTTAGACGAAAAATAATGAACGACTTTTTTTTGTTTGCTTTAGACCTTTAGACCGGCGGTCAAATGGCGCTGATATAAAATTATGAGACTAAATTTGGAGTTTTATCGAAACAAATGCGTTAAACAGCATCAATGCCAGCAACTCATTAAAAACAAAGCAATTTTTTAATATAAATAACGAATGGTACAAGCAGCTGCCTTGGTGTCTATATTTTTGAAGAGATAAGCTGGATATGTTACTTGTTGCCATATGGCAACAGCATGTAAGAGGTTACAAGTATACAGTATGCAGAAATCCCTTCCGATCACAATGCAAATCCTAAAATTTTGTATTTTCTGGATATTGGTTGCGTTTTCGAAATATAATACTAATATTACCCACACTCTGTAGTTTTTATTTATTGTTTCCTTTACTAAAATTTGGTTACAACGCTGTTACACCAAAACGGGAAATTCCTGGTCGAGACAATGAGCTTAAGTTCTTTGTTGGTGTACCAACGATTCCCATTTCATTCTACAAGAACTTTCTTAGGTTTCTTTAATCTTGAAAAAAGAAAACTTACCATCAACATGAAATAATAGTTTTGTCTGAGACTGAAGTTCGAAAATAACATAGATGGAGGTTGTTTGTTTTATGCAAACTTTTTATTTTGTAATAAATATTTTTTTAGGTGGGAAATTTAGTGAATAATATAAATTATTTTTTAAAAAAGATATAGATTCTAAATGATAATAATTTATATAATATACAAGGGTGTCCCAAAATGGACTACTTTTTAAAAAAAAAGATTAATAAAAAAAGAAATGGAGAGATGTATCAACACAAATCATGAAGAAAATCAAAAAGTCTTGTCTGGAATTTGATATGGAATACTTCATTATGTTATTTATGTTTATTACGTTATTATGTTATTACACTTTATTATGTTAAATTTAACAGACAGATGGCGCTTCAATATCGTATGTTGGCTGTATGAAAGAACTACCATGCATATACACCGAAAAGAAGGACAATTGGTCAGAAATGTTCAGTTTCTGACCAAGTGTCCTTCTTTTCGGTGCATACGCATGCCAGTTCTTTAATGCAGCCAAAACACTGTATCAAAGCGCCATGTGTCGGTTAAATTGAGCATAATAAAGTGTAATAATATAATAACGTAATAAACATAAATAACATAATGAAGTATTCCATATCAAATTCCAGACATGACTTATTCGTTTTCTTCAAGAATTGTGTTAATATCTCTATCTATTTCTTCTTTATTATATTTTAAAAACAGGTAGTCCATTTTGGGACACCCTGTAGTTGATAACTGGAAGTTAATTGTACAAACTGCAAGCTTTTGCACAAATACATAAAAATTAAATAGAAATTAACCCATTAATGCCTGGCGTCCCTTTTTAGGGACACTTTTAAAAAAAATTCGCAATTTTTAATGAATCAACTTTTCATTTAAAAAATTGCTCCGTTGTATTCAATAGTGTACATTTCAACTGACCCAAGGGCATTGCTGCTGTTTAAGGCAACTTTTCCGATAAAACTCTCAATATTTTAGCCTCATAACCTTAAATTAGCGCCACCTGAAAGGGTCTTAATGGGTTAAGACCCTTTCGTAACTATGTTCAGTTAAAATTTAAAAAAAAGCTGTAATTTAAAAAATAGTTGTAAAAGCTAACATTCATGTAGGTAAAGCTAACAACCTTATCCCGTCATTTCAGGGCATATTAAACTTTTAATGTATTGGATTGGATTGGTTTACATATATTTTCAGGCTTGTGTGCTTGGTCGCAAGGACCCGCTTATAAACCATCGTCAAGTAGGACAACGCAAGACACACACAAACACATATGACTGATGTTGCCATCTGTCGACAGATGGCAACATCTGTCGCCACCTCCACAATTTAGACATGTCCCTGAAGGGGAGGGAAATTTTCTCCAGGAACCTGTACCCATGGTGAACTGCGCAGTGACCGACCACAGGACTTTCGGACCCAACAGATTTTACGAGCACGTACTCCGCGTATACTCGGTAAGTCTTCAGTGGCAACCGGGTCTCGAACTCTCAACCTTCCGATCTCAAGTCCGGGGTCCGCCCACTAGGCTCCTTACAGCCCACTTTTAATGTAAACATAGCAAACATAGATAATGTATAACGCTATAATAAAACGCGATAATCTAAACACTGGTATTAAAAACTAAATAATTTCAAGGAAGTTAAGTTTAAACTATCACATTTTATATGAAAATTTCCATAAATGATCTTATAACAAGATGTTAAGTAATCAAATTTCATCAAATGAGAAAAACAATTAGATCACTAAGTTATACAGGGTGAGGAACAGATTAATCTTGTCGAAAAAACTTAACTAAAAAAAAGGCCCAATTTATTTATCGATTAATATTTTACAACCAAACATCATAAGTATCGGAGGAATTTATAATGAGCTTGTTTCTTTACCTGGATTTCAAATTCAATTTAAGAAAAAAATAATCTTTAGTTAAATTTCTTATAGGGAAAACTAGGGATAGTTTTTCATGTTTTCAACTTTTTATATTTTTTATTTTATGACACTTTGGAGAAAAAAAGGATATCATTCCCTTCAATACACTTTTATTTCCAAACTAGTATTGCTACTTTTCCAATTATAAATATAGCTTTTTATAGAAAGTGGTTAAATCCCAAAATTTTTATGTTAAGCTGGAAAACGTGCCCCATATCTATTTTTTTTGTTCTAGTCTGCCGCTTATGCGTAGTGAATATTCTAAAACTGTTCTCGGAAAGATTCGATACATGATCTAGAACTTTTTTGTTAATTTTTTATTTAAAAAAATATAGTAAAAAAGTCAGTTTATTATGTAATAACTTTGATTTAATGTATTTCAATTATGTCGTCATCATGTATGTCACAATTATATCTACTAATTGTGTAACTTGTCTTTTGTAGTGTCATTGTTTGGTGCTCGGTCATAGAGTTTGCCCAGAATGGGACTAATGATTGCCCGAAAATTACAGTTATTACGTTCACTATAGTTCGGTGAGAATACTTCTCATTTTTTATAGGTTTTTTTTATTTGCAACGTAAGGCCTGGTCGAAAACTTTCCCTGATTAAAAACTAGACAAATTTCTCATATCGATATTTTTTACTAATTTTGTAAAGTTGGATGATAAAATAGTTCCCTAAAAAAACATAATTTTATGCACCTTGAATTTTTTCATGTGAAAAGATCAAAATAAAATGAACTATGAAAATTGTTCATAGGGGTGAATAAGTTAATTTATAATTTTGTTTTTGCAGCTTTGCAAAATTGTTTGAGCATACCATTTGGTTAAAGAAATTAAATCGATAAGAATATGGTAGTAAATGTTATACATTTAAAAAAATTAGTTGATTTTAGGGTCTAAAAATGATCTAGCAATTTCGAGAAAATATTAGTAAACATGAGTTTTCCGAAAATGCATAGGCAATATTTTAAAATTAAACGCATCCTATTTTAATGAAATGTAAGCAACAAAAAGTGTATTTTATTTAATCTAATTATTAGTTTAAAAATCTATCTAAAAATATCCATATTATCTAAAAATTTGTTTAAAAATCAGCCACAAATTTTCTATATTCATTAAAAAGAGATTCACTGATACGCTGAAACAATATTTTTACCAATGAAATTCCTACAAACTTTCCAACTAATTATTTTAGTTATAACGTCGGACTTGAAAAGTTATATATCTCAACTTTGTCTATTGTCGTATAAGCGCATATCATTTTCTATGTCCCGAGGGATCTTTGACGAAATTTTGAAATTAGAAAATGTTGTTCTTAGTTTCCCCGAAGACCTTATCAACAATATTATCATTTACATTTCTTCCTTTTGAGTTTTACGAAAACAGTCTCCGAAATTTTGAGTTTTCTTATACAAAATTTCTTGTTTGGTTTGACTTAGTTCTATTTTATGTTATGCTGACTTTAAATTAAGCGAAAACCTCAATACACACTTTTGATATCATGCCGATATTGCTGTAGTATTCGATATCCAGCCACATCGATTTGTAGTCATACAATATCATGTGATGCGAGACAAGCTTAGAAGAATTACCTTCTTTTCTTTGTTGACTATAAAATTTACTTTGTCGTATTTTTTAATTAAATGTTCCATTGTAGCTTTAACCCATTAATGCCTGGTGTCCCTTTTTAGGGACACTTTTAAAAAAATTTCGCAATTTTTAATGAATCAACTTTTCAATTAAAAAATTGCTCCGTAGTATTCAATAGTGTACATTTCAACTGACCCAAGGACATTGATGCTGTTTAAGGCAACTTTTCCGGTAAAACTCTTAACATTTTAGTCTCATAACCTTAAATTAGCGCCACCTGAAAGGGTCTTAATGGGTTAAAACTGCAGACTACAGAGTACATCGTAGCATTGAATTAAAATACACATAATAATGCACGATTATTTCATATAGCTAAGCTCAAACCAATTAATTATTCATGCAAATTATAATTATTATTTAAATAAATATATAGAATATTGATTCCACGCATATTTTCATTTTATTTTTACTTTTTTTAAGCTAATTCTTAATTAAATTTTGTAAATAAAAGTTATAATAAAAACCTTGAAATAATTTAACAAAATAATAAAAAAAACTCATACTCATCTAAAAATAGTTTCCAATTGGTTATTATGTTTAGCACGATTGAAACCGATTTAATAAAATTTGTAGTTATGGTTTTGTCAAAATAATGCATTTGAAATCACTTGTTACCGAATATATCCTATCAGATGGAAATAATGCGCTGATGTTACTACTCCACAGTTTCTAGTTTTTGATCGAGTTTGCCGAATAACAAGGATTGTATATCTGAGTTCTTGAATATATTATGACACAATGCGATGGTTGTCGCTTATTGTATTTTTGCATCTTGAAGAATAGGTAATACAAAGATGTATCTGATGCTGCTGTCAAAATTCAATGTTTAGATAGTTCTTTTATTAAAACATATGTGGAACAGACAAGTTTATTTTAGGCAAATCAAATGAAAGAATCTGAAACTGTTTTGACAGTATATATCTATTTCATTGGATTTCCATTACAAATCAATGTTTCAAAAAGGTTTCACTTGAGATTTCTCAAGTGTATCTTGCATTTTTGTGCAACCATCATGATGATTTGTAGCCCAAGTCATTGTCTTCCAGGCAATTTAACATTTGTGAACATTGAGGAATACAAAAAATGTGATAAGGAACATAAAGAGGAAAGGTGTTTCATTTCAAAAAGTTTCTGTCATCCAAATCTCGGTAATTTAAGATTGTCTTTCGGAACAAAAATAAAACAGAGATGACTTGAGGAGATAAATATGTCGAGTGATATGGATTCTTTTCTGAAGAAAATAAATATTTTTTCTGATTGAAATCAATAAATCTACTTTTAAAAAATGAATGCACATGCAAATTTGTTTGATTTCAATGAGTTGCATGGAAACGGATTTAATGTATCTTTATTTTAAAGTTATGAACACAGAAAAAGAATGATTTTATACTTACGTACTTAATTACTGATGTTCATTGGTTTCTTTTCAACGATGAACTCTTATTAATCAGATTAATTTAACGCTTTAGAAAAGTTTACCAATTCGTCATTATATTGCGTATTTCGGGGAAATGAACGTTATTTTGATAACGTCTCGTTCAATTCTATATCAATTTAGTGAAATTTTTACTTTTTGGTCACCTAAAAGGTATTTCGTAGAATTTCTATTTTTAAATAGATTCTTTTTGTTTGATACTTACAAAATTTTGCTTACGTTTTTATTTACCAGAAATGACGTAAAAGTTTATATTTTTAAGCATTTTATTGAAATAGTTGATGAAATAGTTTGAACTATTATTCCATTGAAATTCTAGAAAGCTTTGTAAACAGCGAAGCTTTAAATGTGTGATGATGCAGTTTTACTTTCGACATTCACCTTGCTAACATTGAATTTGCTTACTTAATGGTCTGAGATGCCCATGTATTTATTATTCGTAATAGTAATTAGTTGTATTAATTTTAATATTATTAACTAGAAACTTATCAAATGAAAGTTCTAGTTGCAAAACTAACATTCTCGAAGATTTACATATATATAGGGTTCGGTTCGTCCGTTGGTGAATTTGGAAAGCAGTAAAGTTCAGTTGAATAAAATCTCTAATGTTTAAGCCGTATCCTATATTCCAGTTATTACTTGGGCGATTGCGAGTTTTGACACTAGGTCTTTCGTACGCAGTGCATTATCTTTTAAATAACTCATCTAGTGATCTTAAGTGTTCTTTGTTTTATTGTTCTTTATCTTAAACCATTTTTTCTTAAATATGTGTATTTAATAAAATGATTATGTTGTATGCATAATTAAGTTTTGCAATCAAATGTTTTTAAAATTAAAATTTACCTCAACCAAAAGCAAACATAATAATTTTTTTGGAAATTTAAATTCAAATATTTGTTATTAGCCTTTAAATCACTGATTTTTATGAATAGTGTAACACCATTTTTTAATTTTAATTTTACACCGCAATATATCCGTTTTAAAGAGAGAGAGAGAGAGAGAGAGAGAGAGAGAGAAAACTAATATAAACATAAAAGTCATTCAAAATCAAACTGAAATTATGCTTAGCACCAACTTTTATGACGTTATGTACTTTGTTTGAACAAAAAGCATTCATTATTTAAATATACATAAGAAAAATGTTGTATGCATAATTAAGTTTTGCAATCAAATGTTTTTTAACTTAAAATTTACCTCAACCAAAAGCAAACATAATAATTAATACATATGAAAAACACATAAGGAGTATGGTTGTTATGATTAATTAATTGTTAAACTAATTAAACTTTCTACAATGAAACCATACATAGTATCCCTTAAAATTAATATAAGGTTTATGACGTTAATTATATATAAACGAATGTTAAATTACTGCTAGAAAAGTCGTTTTAATGCTATCCAATATAAGTTCGTGTATCATATATCAAATTTGCAGTTCAAGTCATTGTCTTCCAAGCAATTAAAAATTTTTGAACATTGAGGAATCCAAAAAATTTGATAAGAAACATAAAGCGGAAAGGTGTTTCATTTCAAAAATTTTCTGTCAGCCAAATCTCGGTAATTTAAGATTTTCTTTGGGAACAAAAATAAAAAGAGATAACTTGAGGAGATAAATATGTCGAGTGATATGGATTCTTTTCTGAAGTAAATAAATATTTTTCCGATTGAAAACAATAAAAAACTACTTTTGAAAAATGATCGCACACATGCAAATTTTTTTGATTCAAATGAGTTGTATGGATAAGGATTTTATGCACCTTTATTTAAAAGTTAGGAACACAGAAAAAAATCTGAAAGAATGATTTTATACTATCGTACTTAAATAAAGATTTCATTGGTTATTTTTCAACGATGAACTTTTGTTAATCAGATTTATTTTACTCTTTCGAAAAGTTTGCCGTCATTGTATTGGGGATTTCGGGGAAATGAACGTTATTTTGATAACGTTACATTTCGTTCAATTCGATTTCAATTTAGTGACATTCTTACTTTTTGGTTATCTAGGAGGTATTCCTTAAAATTCCTCTTTTTAATATATATTTTTTGTTTGATACTTACAAAAGTTGGCTTACTTTTTTTGTACCAGAAATGACGTAAAAGTTTATCTTTTAAAACATTTTATCGGCATGATATTGTTTAACGTTGTTATCATATGTTCTCATTCTAGAAAGCTTTGTAAACAGCGAAGCTTTAAATGTGTGATGATGCAGTTTTACTTTATTCATTCGCCTTGACAACATTGCATTTGCTTACTTATTGGTCTGAAATATGCATGTATTTATTATTCGCAATTATCTTTATTAATTTGAATATTTTTAACTAGAAATTTATCAAATGAAAGTTCTACTTGAAAAATTAACATTCTCAAAGTATTTCAGAAATAGGGTTGGTTCGTCCGTTGGCGAATTCGGAAAGCAGTAAAGTTCAGGTGAATGAAATCTCTAATGTATAGGCTGTACCCTACATTTCAGTTATTACTTGGGCGAATGCGAGTTTTGAAACTAGACCTTTCGTACGCAGTGTATTATCTTTTAAATAATTCATCTATTTATCTTAAGTGTTCTTTGTTTTACTTTTCTTTATCTTGAACCATTTTTTCTAAAAAATGTGTATGTAATAAAATCTTTTTTTTTGAAAATTTAAATTCAAAGATTTATTATTAGCTTTTGTATCACTGATTTTCATGACTAGTGTAAAGTCGTTTTTTGTTTTTTATTTTTAGTTGTACACTACAATACATCGCTTTAAAGAACAGATATGTAACATTAAAATCATTCAAAATCAAACTGACCCCTTTGTTCCTACTTATTAACTCTATGGTAAAAACAGCCGAAGCCGATGCATCTTCCCTTTTTCGTCTGGCGCACTCTCCCCGCTGGTCGGGACCTTTTAACTAATATATCTTCCTGATTGTTCGAATTAATTTTTGCAGTATGAAATTAAAAATATTGAATTAGTAAACAGTGAATGAATCACAAATTCAGTTCTTTAAATGTTTTTTGTGTAGATAAAACGCACTGAGCCAATCGTGGTAACTAAATAAGCTTAAGAGTTTGACATCATCGCATCGACCAATCAAATCGTCTTTAACTGGTAATGAATAATTTATGTTTAATGAGCAGGAAGCATGTTTTATTCAATGCAGATTGTATAGATGAGCATTCCTGCATTGGCAGTACCCACTAATTAGTCTAAAATTTTTTTTTGCGGAGCAAACAAAGAGAAATTGCGTAGCAATTTTAGGGGTTGTCGAGCGGAAGCAAGCAAGGGCGAAAATCCCTACCGGCCGCGGAGCGGTCAATGGAATTGCGCAGCAATTTCGGGGGTTGGCGAGCGATAGCGAGCAGGGGGCGGAGCCCCCTAGTAACTAATATAATAAAGTGATCCATATCAAATTCCAGACAAGACTCATTCGTTTTCTGCAAAAGATTGTGTTAATAGGGTAGACTGCCCAGTGAATGAACAGGCCCCAGTGAATGAACAGTTGGTGAATACATTTAAAAAGTAAGGATTAAAAATCATTCCACTGGATGGATTGTCAACATTGACTTCCTCTCATCTAGTAATAAGCTATCTGACATCTGATTGGCGGTCCTGGTCATTCATTAAAATCCAGCATGTTTATTGACTGGACATTTTTGTGTTCATTCCACTGGTAAAAGTACTGTTCATTTACTCGGCTTTTATAACACTTTTTATTTGGAACCCCCTAAAAGACCAAAGCAATGCAATGTAAAGTCTACTTCTTTTTTTGTGTAGAATTTACATATAATGACAGATGTGTTCACATTGTTATAAACCCACAAGCTATATTTTCATAATATGTATGAATTTTCTTAAAACGAATTGTGCTTAAGCGTTCATTCACTGGCTAGTCAACCCTATCTCTATACATTTCTTTATCATTAACTTTTAAAAACAGGTAGTCCAATTTTGGACACCCTTTCTTCTCTTCGTTGACACTACAGCCTGTTACAGGTCAATCCCGTCTCTCCAAGTCTCCCCCATCTGACTCTGTCCCCCACAATGGCCCTCCATCGGTTAACTCCTAACACCTTGAGGTCTCTTTCAACCACATCCAGCCATCTAGTTGGGGGCCTTCCTCTGCGCCGCTTTCCTTCCATCGATATACATCGTATCGATATACATGTCCCAACCACCTAATGCGGGACGGGACGCCTTTACCACCTTCAGAATCTCGGGTTCACCATACTTTTTGTATATTTCGTGGTTGTAGGCGATTCTCCAAACACCGCCTTGTTTAACTGGTCCAAAAATCTTTGGACACCCTTTAGTATAATCTAAAATTAATATTTAAGAATTTTCATAAACGAAAGTTAAATTAATGCTAGAAAAGTGGTTTTAATGCTATCAATATAAGTTCGTATATCCTATCTTAATGATTATTGAACTGTATCACTATCATTTAGAAGCATGTCTCCTTTTACTATACGTTTTTTTAAACTTCATTTTTGAGCAACCATTGTGATGATTTGTAGATCAAGTCCTTGTCTTCCCAGCAATTTAACATTTTCGAACATTGAGGAACCCATAAGAATTTGATAAGAAACATAAAGCGGAAAGGAGTTTCCTTTCAAAAAATTTCTGTCATCTAAATCAAGGTAATTTAAGATTGCTTTTTGGAACAAGAATAATACAGAGATGACTTGAGGAGATAAATATGTCGAGTGATATGGATTTTGTTCTGAAGAAAATAAATATTTTTTATGATTGAAATCAATAAAAATACTTTTGAAAAATGATCGCACACATGCAACCTTGTTTGATTTAAATGAGTTGTATGGATACGGATTTTATGCATCTTTATTTTAAAGTTATGAACACGGACAAAATCTGAAAGAATGGTTTTTATACTTACGTACTTAAATATAGATGGCCATTGGTTGTTTTTCAACGATGAATCAGATTCATTTTTCTCTAGCGAAAAGTTCACCAATTTGTCTTTACATTGGGTACTTTGGGGAAATGAACGTTTTTTGATAACGTTTTAATTCGATTTCAATTTAGTGACAGTCATCCCCTTTGGTTATCTAGGATGTATTTCTTAGAATTTCTTTTTTAAGGGGAGAACATAGTTAGCTTCAGCAAAAATGAGCAATTCTTAGCATTGATTTTGAAAGGCTCTAAATAATTTTTAAATTATGTTACAAAAAAAAATGAATCAAGTTATAAATTGTATTTTTATTATTATTTTTATACCTTTGAATCTTATTTAATTTTTTTTAGAAATAAAACTTCTTTTGAAACAAACAATTACAAATTTTCAAAAATTCAAGTGTTTTTTCGGTACCATTTGTACAAAAAATGTACAATGAATGTACATAAAACTTGTTTAAAATGCAAGGAAACAGTTAGATTTATATTGGTCACCTGTTTTTTTTTGCCTAAAATATTTTTTTTAAATTTGATTTAACCCTTTCAGTCTCAGTGATGCCATTTGGAATCATCACTTTCAATATTTTTTTCAAAATGTTTATGTCCCGTTATAACATCCAAACACACATCATTCGATTCTTCATACTTTGTTCTAATGGACAATATTTTACATTAATCTCAATAGAAGTTACAACTACTATTTTTTTTATTTAGAAATTCGCTAACAAGTGTTTCACCTTATTTTTGAAAAGTTCACTTCAGTTCCACATATTTAAAACACAATTTAAACTATTTCGGTTAAAATAATTACTATTTTTTTAATACTATAGTCAGATAACTTATAAAATATATAGCTCGAAGTGTTTTTAGGTAATATATATTTTTAATTTTGTTGTTTTCCACAGTTAAAATTTTTTGGCATTATTTCAGAAACCATGTAAAAAAATTAAAATGATTTTTTTTCTTATGGAACTCTTATTTTTGACCTAAAATAAGCTTATTTTGCGAATATCAGATGTTTATGTGGGGTAGTAAATTTTTGGGCCTGAAAGGGTTAAATAACATATTCTAAATTCATAAAAATTCTGATTTTCAACGCAGGAAAGTGTAAAATAATAAAACATTTTATTAAATTTGTAGGACAAAATGATAAGAAAGAATGACCTAAGTGGATAAAATGATAAGAATGACCTAAGTGAAAGTGACGTAAAAAGATCCAAAATGTTTTACAGCACGCACAAAAATCTGTTAAGAAATATTTAATAAATTTAGAGAAAAGAGTACCGATGTGTTGAAAATTATAGTTTTGAGAAAAACGCGAAAAACAAATACAGTCTATCCCGTTAACACGAACTCGAAGGGACCATCGAAACCTTTCGCACGCGCGCGTGTTAACCGAATTTCATGTTAACCGCAGCAATTTTTCTTACATTAAGCCAGTTACAGTTTTAAAAAATCAACTTAAAAATAATCTTACTTTTTAAACATAATACACTGATAATACAAGCATACAATTAGTAATTTAAAGGAGGCGTGGCGCACTTGTTTGTTTTCATAATTTTAATTATTTATTAGAAATAATTAACCGATCGATACAAACTTGGTCTCATTTGATACATCAGGCTACCATCTATCAGAAAATACTGGTTTTAAAATTTCGATTTTTTGGTTTTTTGCTATGTTCTCCCCTTAAATAGATTTTGTTTGATACTTACAAAATTTTGCTTATGTCATTTACCAGAAACGACGTAAAAGTTTAGCTTTTAAAACATTTATCGATGTGGTTCAGATATAGTATAGCGATTGATAACATATTTTCAGAGATAACTACGAAGCTTTGTACATTGCTTTAAGTGTGCAATGATGCAGTCGTACACTCTTCATTCATCTTCGCAACATTCAATTTACTTACAAATTGTTATGAGATATGCGCGTTTAATTTTCACTAATTGTAATTTTTTTTATTAATTTAATATTATAAATAGAAATCTATCAAATGAAATTCTAGTTGCAAAACTAACATTTTCAAAGTATAACTTATAGGGCTCGGTTCGTCCGTTGGCGAATTTGGAAAGCAGTGAATTCCTTTGAATAGAGTGTCTATTAACCTTTAATACGCCAATGTTTTACTTGTGGAACATATTATTTAACCTCCTTTATAGCCCGGAATAATTTTAGCTGTGAAAAATTAAAGTACATGAAAAGCGAATTTTGAAATATGGTTGTAATTTTTTAGGGGTATGTCATTGACGCTGTTTAAGGCAACTTTTCCAGTAAAACTTTTAACATTTTAGTCTCATAACCTTAAATCAGCGCCGCCTGAAAGGGTCCTAAAGGGTTAACTGAAATATAGGCCATACCATATATTTCAGTTATACTTGGGAGATTGCGGGCTTTGCAACTGAACCTCTCGTACGCATTGCATTATCTATTAAATCACTCATCTAGTGATATTATGTGTTCTTTGATTTTACTTTTTATAAGCCGTAAAACATTTTTTTATGAAACATAGAAGTTAATAAAATCTTTTTTTTTTCGAAATCTTAAATTCAAAAATATATATTATTAGTTTTATAATTACTGATTTTTATGAATGATGTAAAATTATTTTTCAATTTTGAACTAGTGATCATAAATGTTCTCTATTTTCCTTTTTTTCATCTTAGACCATTGTTTTTTAAAAAAGTGTTTTTAATAAAAGCAATTGGTTTTTTAAAGTTTAAATTCAAATATTTATTAGTAATATTTAAAACACTGATTTTTTATGAATCGTGTTAAAACATTTTTCAATTTTAGTTGTACACCACAATATACCATTTTAAAATACAAATATAAAACATAAAAATTCGTCAAAGGCAAACTGAAATTACTCTTAGCACCAACTTTTGTGACGTTTATGTACTTTATCTGAGCAAAAAAGTTTCATTATATAAATGTACATAAGAAAAAAAAATATGCGTAAATATTTTTCGCAATTAAATGTTTTTTTTGTAACACACAATTTACCTCAACTTAAACTATAATTAATACATATAAACGTAGACAAAAGGAGTAGGGTGTTGTAATTAATTCATTGTTAAATTAATTAAACTTTCTGCAATGAAACCATATATATAGTATCTTTTAAAATTAATACTTAAGGTTTTTTATAAATAAATAATGAATGTTTGCTTGAAAAGTCACTTTAATGATATCAATATTGGTTCGTACATCCTATATTAAAACTGATTGAACTGTATCACTATTTGTTATATGTAGCATGTCTCATTCGCCTATATATATGTTTTTTAAACCACATTTTTGTGCAACCATTGTGATTATTTGTAGCCCAAGTCATTGTCTTTAAGAAATTTATCATTTACGAACGTTGAGGAGCACAAAACCTATTATAAGGTACATATAGCGAACAGGTGTTGAATTTCAAAAAGTTTCTGTCATCCAAATCTCGGTAATTTAAGATTGTCTTTCTTAACAAAAATAAGACATAGATGAATTGAGGAGATAAATATGTCGAGTGATATGGATTATTTTATGAAGAAAAAAAATACATTTTCTCATTGAAATCAATAAGATCACTTTTGAAAAATGACTGCTTACATGCAAATGTGTTTGACTCAAATGAATTGCATGGGTACGGAATTTATGTATTTTTGTTTTGAATATATGAAACAAAAAAATAATAATTACGTACTTAAATATAAAGATGTTCATGGGTTATTTTGAAAACAAACTTTTGATAATTAGATTCATTTTACTCTATTGAAAATACAAATTTTTCATTATATTGTGGACTTCATGAAACGAAACTTATTTCGAAATCTTTTTGTTTCTTTCAATTCCATTTAAAATAAGTGACATCCTGAAAATTTGGTTATTTAAAATGATTTTCACTGAATTCCTCTTTTAAAATATATTTTTTTCTATTTTTGATACTTGTCAAATTTTGTTTAAGTATTTTACCAGAAAGGACGTAAAATTTTAGCATTTAAAACATTTTTATCGACATGATCCAGTTCACTTTAATAATTTTTTTTTCCTCTTTGTTCTAGGAAGCTTATAATGATTTAGTTTTACTTCCTTCCCCCACATTAACAATATTGGAATAGTGTACTACTTGGCCTAAAATGCACATAAAGCTAATAGTAAAGATTATTATTAAATTTAATATTTTTAACTAGAATTTTTTCAAGTGAATGCTCCAGTTTTCAAAAATAACATCCTCCAAAGTATAACTTAGACATAGGGTTCTTCCGTCGGCGAAAGTGAACAAGAATAAATTCAATTGAATGAAGTTTCCAATTCACAGACCGTACCCTATATTTTAGTTATACCGGGTGATACAGAAGTCAGGACAAACTTTAAAATCGAATAATTCGAAAACAAATAAAGAAAAAAAGACGCGGTTTGCACTCAACGGATGGAAAAGAAGCCGGGATTTGTTTGGTTACGAAAAAATAAGTGTAAAAAATAACACGTTACTAAATAACCCATCACTAGTAGCACTGAAAGATGCTAAATGTATCTGCCATAACCCAAGAAATGCTACAAAATGCAGTGAAATCTATTCGTTTTCTTCAATTCTATTTTAAATAAGTGGCATCCTTACTATTTGGTTATTTAAGAAGTATATTAAATTCCGCTTTTCAAATAGATTTATTTTTCTATTTTATACTTATAAAATTTTGTTTATGTTTTTTTTTTACCAGAAATGACGTAGAAATTTAGCATTTAAAGGATTTGTATCGATGTAATCGTTTTTTGTATGGGAAAATCCTTCTACTAGAAAAGCTTTGTAAACAACGAAGCTATAAAATTGTAATTATATAGCTTTACTTCCTTTCCCCACATTAACAACATTTGAATTCGTTTAGTCTGTTATAAACATTTTTAAGAGGGCCATTCCACGGGTAACTGACTGACATTTGGAAGACGAAATTACAATGTTTTACAAAATAGCGGGACAATTATATAGTTTAACAAATTAAGTTTGGTGTAATTTAAAAGAGAATTTTTAGCTGAATTCAAATATGGTTTGCAATTTTAGATAGCTCTTATAGAAATTGTTAGAACAATTATGAAGTTGTGGTAACTGACTGACATGTCTGCAACCTTCCTTGACACTTCAAGTTATTTAATATAATATTTTTCTGAATATAAAATAGGTGGCTTTAAAAAGTCATGCCTATATCAAAGTGCAAGAAATGAACTATCCAGCACATCATTTTGCATATCAAAATATTGAATACTGTAAAAACACCAGCATTTAGAACGCCTTGGTAACTGACTGACCTTTTAAGAGTGGGTGTAATAAATGCATTCCATTACAAGAAATTTTGCTACTTTTGATTTGGGTAAATGTGTTGAATGTTAATTTATAATGTAGGGAACAATTTAAATATAATTTTCTATCTAACTTATGGGAAGTTTAGGTGAAAAAAATATTTCGAAAGTGTGCAACACACTTAAAAGAAACGAAAGTGTGCATTCAACATTTAAAAATTTGGAATTTTTTACTTTTCGTTTAAAACCAATGTTTCTTCGATAAAAATATATATTCAAATAATGAATTTCAGTGTGTTAAAATAGAGATTCCAATCTTTGCATCACATAAGACACGAAGTATTTACTTAATTTTGAAATTTTGGTACCGAGGTTGACATTTAATTCCAACTTTAACTTTTTAATTCCAACATTAACTTCACTCCCAACTTTTTATCTTATAAATCTAAAATTTGTTAAATAGGTTCACTATGCATTCGAAATGAAATAGTAAAAAACAGGAGAAAAAATTTTAAGCTTCGAATACTTAAATTAAATGGGGGAAATGGAATAATAACTATTTTATAAAACTAATTTAATAAATTATAACAATAATTTTTTCACAACTTTTTTTGTAAAAAATAGTTGAAATATATTTTTAAATATCTAAAAAATGCAAGCATGAAAAATTTAGGGTCAATTTATTTTCTAAAACTCTGTTTTAAAGTGAAATTTATTTTACCATATTTTTCATATTTTCATTAATATAAAAAAAATATATTAAATTCTTCAAAATACGTTATTCTTCCATCTAATGATACATAAGTGGCGAATTTAACTTAGTCAGAAAAAAATCACAAGCTGATGATTCCCAATGGAATCATTGGGAGCGAAAGGGTTTAAAACCTGTGCTCCCCTAATTGTTTTGAGCAGTGTACATATAAGTAATAGTTAAGATTTTTTTAAATTGGAACTTTTTAACTAGATATTTATCAAAAGAAGGCTCTATTTGCATAACTAATATTCTTCAAAGTTTAACTAAGACATAAGGTTCTTCCGTTTTAGCAAGTAAACAATAATAAATTCAATTGAACCAAGTCTCCAATGAACAGGCCGTACCCTATATTTTAGCTATACTTATTCTACCTCGAGTTTTGCAACTAAACCTTTCATAAGCATTGATATATCTATTAAATCACTCATCTAGTGATATGTGTTCTTTGATTTTACTTTTTGTAAACCTTAAATTTTCCCCCCAAAACAGTGTAGTTTATAAAAGCATTGTTTTCGAAATTTAAAATTCAAATATCTAATATTAGATTATAATAACTGATTTTTATGAATGGTGTAAAATCTTTTTTTATATTTAGTTGTACTCCGCAATATATCATTTTAAAGTACAAATATTAAACATTAAATTATTCAAAATTATACCTAAATTCAACTTAGTACAATTTTTATGACGTTTATGTACTTTGTTTGAACGAAAACCTTTTCATCATTTAAATATACATAAGAAAAAGTTGTATGCATGATTAAATTTCGCAACTAAACGTTTTTTATAGCTTACAATTTACCTCAACCTAAAACAAACTAATAATTAATACGTATAAAAATACATAGAAAGAGTAGGGTTGTTATAATTAATTCATCTTTCTACAATGAAATCATACATAGTAACCTTTAAAATTACATGTAAGGTTTTTTTATAAACGAATATTAAATTACAGCTTGAAAAATCGTTATCGTGATAGCAATACCAGTTCGTTTATCTTATATTAATGATCATTGAACTGTATCACTATTTGTTATATACCATGTTTCATTTTCCTACATCTAAAAAAAAGCATTCTTGTGCAAAAATTGCAATTATTTGTAGTCCAAGTCATTGCCTTTCAAACAATGTAATTTATGCAAACATTGAGGAGAACAAAAAATATGATACAGAACATAAAGCAAAAAGGTGTTGCATTTCAAAAAGTTTATGTCATCCAAACTTCGGTAATTTAAGATTGTCTTTCGGAACTTAAATAAGACTTAGATAACTTGAGGAGAAAAACATGTCGAGTGTTATGAATTCTCTTCTGAAGAAAACAAGCATTATTTTCTGTGAAATCAATAAAATCACTTTTGTAAAATGAACGCAAACATACAAATGTGTTTTTAAATATGAATTATATCCCTTTAAGATCGGCGGTCAGATGGCGCTGTTTTAAAATTATGAGACACAATTTGAAGTTTTATTAAAAAAAAAAATGCGTTTAACCCTTTCAGTCCCAAAAAAATACTACACTACAGAAACATCTGATATTCACAAAATAAGCTTATTTTAGGTCAAATATACGAATTCCGCAAGAAAAAAAAATTCATTTAAATTTTTTATATGGTTTTTGAATCAATGCCAAAATTTTTTAATTGTGGAAAACAACAAAATAAAAAAATATTTGTTCCCTAAAAACACTTCGAGTTATATATTTTAAGGTATCTGACCATATTATTAAAAAAAATTTAGTAATTATTTTAACCGAAATAAATTAAATTGTGTTTTAAATATGTGGAACTGAAGTGAACTGATCAAAATTCAAGAGAAACGCTTGTTGACTATTTTCAAAATAAAAAAATAGTAGTTCTGACTTATATTGAGATTAAAGTAAAATATTGTCTGATAGAGCAAAGTGTGTAGAATTGAATGATGTGTGTTTGGATGTCGTAACGGGACATAAAAAATTTGAAAAAAATATTGAAAGTGATGATGCCAAATGGCATCACTGGGACTGAAAGGGTTAACAGCATCAATGCCAGCAACTCCATAAATATAAAGCCATTTTTTAAACAAATAACGAATGGTACAAGTCAGATACTTCGGTATCGATATTTTTGAAGAGCTTGACAATTCTCTTTATACCCGCACGATCGGGTCGGAATGGGGAATTGGCACGGATTTTATGTATATTTGTTTTAAAGTTATGAAACAAAAAAATAAAAAACAATAATATAATGCTTATGTACTTAAATAAAGATGCTACTGGGTTATTTGAAAAACAACAAACTTGTGTTAATCAGATTTATTTTATTGTTTCGAAAAGTTTACCAATTTTTCATTTTATTGTGGATATCAAGGAAATGAAAGTTATTTTGATAACATTTAAATTATTTTTCAATTCGATTCAAATTTTGTGACATCTTTACTATTTGGTTATCTAGGAGGTATTTTATACTAGAATTCCACTTTTTTTTAATTAAATTTGTTTCTATTAAATACTTATACATTTTTTAATGCAATTTTCCAGAAACGAAGTAAACGTTTAGCATTGAAATTTTTTTTATACTTATGATTTAGTTACCGCTTTCATGCTAGTGACATTCTAGAAAGCTTTGTAAACAACGAAGCTTTAAATGTGTAAAGATGTAAACTAACTAACTAAAAAGCATGTAGTTTTACTTCCTTTCCCCACATTAGCAACTTTAAATTCGTTTACTATAAATTGGTCAAATATGTACATATAATGAATAGTAATTATTAATTTTAATATTTTTAACTAGATATTTATCAAATGAAGTCTCTAGATGTACAACCTTCCTGCAACTTGTTCAATTACCTCTTTGGGTGTTAGGTAAATACCGATTGGCCATTTTGGAACTCAAACACCGCTCTAAAACTGTCTAAATTAGAGATTTCTGGCCCAAAACGCCATTTTTTTAAATGTTATTTGATGTTTTTTCGCGTATGGAGCTATGATTACGTATCTGGATCTGCTTTCGAGATAAATAAAATTAAATTATGAACACCGAATAAAATGATAACATTTATATGGATACGTAACACATACATAGATGGATACGTAACACATACATAGATACGTAATCATAGCTCCATTTGCGAAAAAAAAACATGAAATAACATCCAATAATTGCGTTTTGGGTCAGAAATCGCTAATTTAGACAGTTTTGGAGCGGTGTTGGAGTTCCAATATGGCCCATCGGTACTCACTTAACACCCATAGAGGTAATTGAACCAGTTGCAGGAAGGTTTACAGGTTGTTTGTAGCCAAAAAAGTAACCACAAGAAAAAACATGAAATAACATCAAAAAATGGCGTTTTGGGCCAGAAATCGCTAATTTAGACAGTTTTGGAGCGGTGTTTGAGTTCCAAAATGGCCCATCGGTACTCACTTAACACCCATATAGATGTAAGAACCAGTTGTAGGTCGTTTGTAGCCAAAAAAACTTAAAAAAAAAGGCGTTTTGTTATGAAAAAACGTCAAAAAATCAGTTTTTTGATCTCTGATAAATCTCCCTAGTAAACTTTTGCTAAAAATGTCATTTCTCTATTATTGCGGACCACCAAAGGAGCAAAAAATCGCCAAAGTAGCTTCGGGAAAAACACTTGCTATTTTTTTGGTCGAACAGTGTGATCAGTAAACGCCATTTGTTATATACACTGCTCAAAACAATTAGGGGAGCAATTTGCGTACTTTTGTTAACTCTCTTAGTTTCAACTTCTTATTTTTCATTTCAAAATCTGCTTCCAAGATGAAATGGAAAAAATCAGGGGCAAAAAATCTTACTTTTTTTTTTAAACTACTACTAAATACTAAAATTTACGAGGGAAAAATTGGAATAATAACTTTTGAATAAATTATAACAATAATTTTTTTGAAAACTTTATTTGTTAAAAACATTTAAAATTAATCTGTGAATGCAAGCGTAAAGAATTTAGGGTCAATATATTTCGTAAAATGTTTTTGGAGTGAATTTTATTTTGGCTGGTTTTTCATATTTTCATTTATTTAAAACAGACATTATTTAATTCTTCAGAAGTCATGATTCTTCCATCTAACAATAAATAAATGCTCGCTCAATTTAGTGAGAAAAAATTGCAAGCTGATGGTTCCAAATGAAATCATGGGGGATGAAATTGTGTAAACCATGCATTCCCCGAATTGTTTTGAGCAGTGTCGCTTGTCTCATTTTTCTTATATAGTTTTCAAAAACTTTTTTTTTCCTTTCTATTAAAGAACAAATTAAAACTTATTTAAAACATGTGAGTAATTTCTATAACTGTTTTTATAAGGATTTTTTATGCATCAAGTGTTTGAAGAAATGATAAAAATTATCAATGCTTGTTTATAAATAATGTTTTTATATATCTTTACAATTTACACCATATTGTTTACTTTTAATTATTTTGAAATTAACATTTTAAAACTTTATATCTACATACAATGAAACCAAATATACTATCCTTTAAAAATTAATATTTCTACCAACTGTTTCATAAACGAATGTTAAATGATTGCTTGAAAAATCGCTGTAATGATATCAATATCAGTTATGATATCCGTTATTAATGATCAGTAAAATGTATCACCATTTATTAAATAGCTTGTCTCCCATTTTTCTATATATTTTTGAAAATCACTTTTTTCATCAATCTCTTTTCCTAAAAAATAATAAAACTTCCTAAAAAAATGTGACTTCTACGGATCATGGATGAACTACTATTTCCCCGTATCTTCTAAATGATTAATGTGACTGGAAGCTCCTTGTCTATGCATCGGGGCAATGCAAATTAAGTTTAAAATAGCTAAGACTGACACACAAAAAACGGTGGTGGCTTTATATTGAGAACACCGTTTTCCCTTGGTTTTTAACGGTTAAAGGCCGAGGATCTTTTATGCATTTTTTTATATAAAGTTGAGGTGATTGAAAGACAAGAAAAATGAATAAAGATGTCTGTGCTTGAGTGGAAAAAACGACAGGTCTTGCTCTCAAGCCTGCTTGAGTTTTGGGTTTCTGATTTGAATTGTAAATGGGTGTCGATGTGGAAGTGGATCGTGCATATATTTTGAAATCAACTTTATTAAAGTTTAATTTAATTTTCTGATAATCTGGTTTAAGGTCCTATTTTGAAGTTTAGAAGCATATTTTAATAGAGATTTGATGAAACATTTCCTTTTTTTTTATAAATGTGAATTAATGTATTTTTTTTTAGCTAGAACAGATTTCAAATGCTTAAGACATAAATAATTTAATTGAAGATGTATAAGCTGCGCTGCTATGGGCAGGAAAACTGCAGTATAGTTCTCTGAAAAAATGTGGCATAATTTAGTTAAAATGACGTGGGTCATGCAAGAAGTTCACATGAGTAACAATTGACGACCAAAGTGAGAAGAGCTTAACAGATATATTTCATAAAAGTCAGACACAAACTTTGCAAAGTTCAAACAAAAAAAAATCCTAGGAAATAAACGAAATTGTTCTTATACAAATTAATATTCAAATGCTTTAAAAAAATAATTACATACGAAATAGTTAAATTTAGATTGTGACCAAAGATTTGTAAGAAATCGGGTGATGTCATAGCTAACAAAATGTAATTAAAATAGAAATTGAGAAAATATAAGGTTCTGTATATAACATACCAAATAAAAACTCCCTACTATTAGGCTTTTCCACTGTTGCATAACTTTTCATTTAAAATATGATTTTGTCTGTTGGTACAGTCCGATCAAAATAGGTCAACGACAGTATCTACATCTCAACTGGACATTTCAAAGTTTTAAAAAGTGATTATAGCCGATATGAAAATTCAGTATAGAATGATCAGAAAAAACATGTTTTCATTTGAACATACTGCTGTAAACTAGAACTGTGCTGCGGACAACTTAGATAAAGAACGAAAGTTCATCTCTGGACAACTTATTTTATTTAAATTTTTTAATTATAAAAAAAAGCTTCAGGCAGCGCCCATTACGACATCCGTTATTAATTTCGAAATTTTTTTATTTTTAAATTGGCACACTCATAGAATAAATCACCAACATACAAGTTCAAACCCGATTCTCTGGGAAATTGAACTTAAATTTGCATTTAAACCGCATTTTCGTATTTACTTTTGACTTTGGTTTTGGTAAAATAAAAGTCAAGCTAAAGCTAAAAAAATATCGTAGATGGGCCAACTAATTTTAAATTTAGCTTTTGAATTCTCAAAAAATATACCTCAGAAAGCTGCAAACACAACTAAATATGAATTTTTCCTTCCTTGAAAAAACGAATGCAATAATTGATGTTGAGCCAAACAGTGACATTATTCAGATTCGTTTAAACTGCGATATGTATTATTGTATAGATAAATTAATATTTTAATTTAAGTTTTTTTTTATAATTACATATTCATATACTTTTAAATACTTATTGAATTTCTTGTTTTGATGCAAACTTCAATTTGTTAATTACACAATTATTAAGCTCTATAATATTTAAACCTTATTTTAATGCTTTTTTGTCATTTCCTGCTTCTTTTTAGTTATTTATTGGATTGCGTAATGATTTGTACTCTTTTATACTTAGAGGGAGTTGATAGCTAGCTCATGTTAGGTTGTTTAATTTTGTTTATGAACTGTGTATTTTTTTTAGGTTTTGAATTATTGGTCGGGGGCGCTAGAGCTACACGAGGGCTAATGGCGACGGGAGTCGTTTTTTTTAGAACCACAGTCAGGTGACGAGCCAACGCCTGAATAGCCACCCAACGCAACCGTTAAGGACGACATCGTACGCAGCGTTACGACAACTGTGTATTGTAGTGCATTATTTAGGATTGGTTATTGATTTTTGTGTTCCGTGGTTTTCGTTATTTGGTATTTTTAATTTAGATTTTATTTAGTTGACTTTAGTGGGTGCAAATCTGTGTACTTATATTTCTGTGTTCATTGTTTCTGCTTTATTGTTAGTTTAGTGATATCATTATTTTTATATCATGACGGCTGTGAAGTGCATGAAAGTTATGTAGAAATCTATTCAAGGGCATATGTATATTACTTCTAATCTATGTGCTGCATACGCATATGGTTTTAACGAAGCAGGTAAGAATCAGGTAGTTGAGTTTCAGTGTAAGAGTTGCCTTACTGTTAGGGTATTGGAGGAGAATTACTAGCTTTAAAAGCTATGAGTGTAAACAATGAAGATAATTTATGATATTTAGTTGGGGTGATGGTGAAAGTTCAGCGATGGTGGATGGTATAAAAGAGTCGTATTCCTTAGTTGAGGATGATCACTGGGGTTGATGTGGTTACAAAGGGTGTAGTCCTGGGGGACTCTGCTGTACGGTGGGATTAGGAATGTGTTATGCAAAAAGAAACGCAGAATGAATCTTTGTTGTTTGTCAGGGGTAAGGGTTAATGATGTGATTCATGTGGTAAGAGAGGGTACAATTAAGGAGGGTGACAAAGTGGTTTTCTGGGTCAGCACCAACGAGGTTGGTAAAGACACAAGTGTGTAGAGTTTAAAAGGGAGAAGATTACGATCCTTAAGAAGGTCAGAGGTAGGGTGAAAGACAATATTGTCTTGGTTTTGATAACAAGGTTTCCTGGGTGGAGGAGCAATGGTCCAATGCCAGGATGAATGCCGGGACTTTGCCAATGAGTAAGATATTAAAAGAGGTATATGAAATGGAGGGTGTAAGTTTTCTGTATTTTTTTCTAGGAGGAAGGTAGATAGTGCAACTGTGTTTTAGGTTTGCCAAGTATAGTGAATGGCCAGATATATGCATTTATACATGAATTGATAATTTTTTGGATTCTGCACAAAACTTATTTCCGGTTAAATAGAAGACATTTTTTAAGCGTCATTTATGTTTTGTTAGCAAATTTATTACAAAAACCCGTATCCACCAAAAGTTTTAACAAGGTGTTAACCGAATTTCATGTTAACCGTCAGCAATTTTTTCTAACATTGAGCCAGTGATTAGTTTAAAAAAATCAACTTAAAAATAATCTTATTTTTTTTAACATAATACACTAATAATCCAAGCATACAATTAGTAATTTAAAGGAGGAGTGGCACATATGTTTATTTTCATAATTTTAATTATTTATTAGAATAATTCAATCGATACAAACTTGGTCTCATTCGATAGATCAGGCTTCCATCTATCAGAAAACACTGGTTTTAAAAATTCGATTTTTTGGTTTTTTGCTACGTTCTTTCTTAAAATAGATTTTTTTTGTTTGATGCTTACAAAATTTTGCTTATGTCATTTACCAGAAACGACGTAAAAGTTTAGCTTTTAAAACATTTATCGATATGGTTAGCGGATATATAACGGTCGATAACATATTTTCAGAGATATCTAGGAAGCTTTGTACATTTCCGCGAAGCTTTAAGTGTGCAATGATGCAGTCTTACACTCTTCATTCATCTTCGCAACATTCAATTTACTTACAATTTGGTATGCGATATGCGCGTTTCATTATCACTAATTGTAATTTTTTTATTTATTTAATATTATAAATATAAATCTATCAAATGAAATTCTAGTTGCAAAACTAACATTTTCAAAGTATAACTTAAAGGGCTCGGTTCGTCCGTTGGCGAATTTGGAAAGCAGTGAATTTAATTGAATGAGTGTCTATTAACCCATTAATGCCTGGCGTCCCTTTTAAGGGACACTTTAAAAAAAATTCGCAATTTTTAATGAATCAACTTTTCAATTAAAAAAATTGATCCGTTGTATTCAATAGTGTACACTTCAACCGACCCAAGGGCATTGATGCTGTTTAAGGCAACTTTTCCGGTAAAACTCTTAACATTTTAGTCTCATAACCTTAAATTAGCGCCATCTGAAAGGGTCTTAATGGTGTTAACCTTTTATACGCCAATATTTTACTTGTGGAACATATTATTTAACCTCCTTTATAGCCCGGTATAATTTTTTTGTGAAAAAAATTAAATTACATGAAAAGCGAATTTTAAAATATCGTTGCAATTTTTTTTAGGGGTAAGTCATTGACGCTGTTTAAGGCAACTTTTCCTGTAAAACTTTTAAAATTTTAGTCTCATAACCTTAAATCAGCGCCATCTGAAATATAAGCCATACCCTATATTTTAGTTATACATGGGAGATTGCGGGCTTTGCAACTGAACCTTTCGTACGCATTGCATTATCTATTAAATCACTCATCTAGTGATATTATGTGTTCTTTGATTTTACTTTTTATAAACCTTAAAACATTTTTTTTATGAAACATCGTAGTTAACCTTTTATACGCCAACTTTCAACTTGTGGAACATATTATTTAACCTCCTTTATTGGCCAGAAAAATTTTCGATGTGAAAAATTAAATTACACAAAAAGCGAATTTTAAAATATCGTTGTAATTTTTTTTTTGAGTATGGCATTGATGCTGCTTAAGGCAATTTTTCCGGTTACACTCTTAACATTTTATTCTGATAACCTTAAATCAGCGCCATCTTAAAGGGTCTTAAAAGGTTAATAAAATCATTGTTTTCAAATGAATCGTGTAAAAAACATTTTTCAATTCTAGTTGTACACCACAATATAACAGTTTAAAGAACAAATATAAAACATAAAAAATTATTCATAAGCAAACTGAAATTACACTTAGTACCAACTTTTATGACATTTATGTACTTTGTTTGAGCAAAAAAGTTTCATTATTGAATTGTACATAAGAAAAAAAAATATGCGTAAATATTTTTTGCAATTACCTCAACTTAAAACAAACAATAATTAATACATATAAACGTAGACAGAAGGCGTAGGGTTGTTGTAATTAATTCATTGTTAAATTAATTAAACTTTCTGCAATGAAACCACGCACAGTATCTTTTAAAATTAATATTTAAGTTTTTTTTTATAAATAAATAATAAATGGGGGGGGGGGGGGGGGTTCGCTTGAAAAGTCACTATAATGATATCAATATTGGTTCGTACATCCTATAATAAAACTAATTGAACTGTATCACTATTTGTTATATCTAGCATGTCTCATTTGCCTATATGTTTTTTTAAACTGCATTTTTGTGCAACCATTGTGATGATTTGAAGCCCAAGTCATTGTCTTTATGAAAATTTATCATTTACGAACGTTGAGGAACACAAAACATATGATAAGAGACATATAGCGGGAAGGTGTTGAATTTCAAAAAGTTTCTGTCATCTTAATCTCGGTAATTTAAGATTGTCTTTCGGAACAAAAATAAGACAGAGATGACTTGAGGAGATAAATATGTCGAGTGATAGGGATTTTTTTCTGAAGAAAATATATAATTTTTCTCATTGAAATCAATAAGATCACTTTTGAAAAATGACTGCTTACATGCAAATGTGTTTGACTCAAATGAATTGTATGGGTACGGATTTTATATATTTTTGTTTTGAATATATGGAACAAACAAATATAAAATAATAATATAATGCTTACGTACTAAAATAAAGATGTTCATGGGTTATTTTGAAAACAAACGTTTGATAATCAGATTCATTTTACTCTATCGAAAATACAAATTTTTCATTATATTGTGGACTTCATGAAACGAAAATTATTTCGAAATCTTTTCGTTTCTTTCAATTCCATTTAAAATAAGTGACATCCTGACCAATTGGTTATTTAAAAGGATTTTTATTGAATTCCTCCTTTAAAATAGATTTTTTTTCTATTTTTGATACATATAAAATTTTGTTTATGTATTTTACCAGAATGGACGTAGAATTTTAGTATTTAAAAATTTTTATCGACAGGATCCAGTTGACTTTGAATTTTTAGTGACTTCTATTCTAGGAAGCTTTGTAAACAACGAAGCTTTTAATGATTTAGTTTTACTTCCCTCCCCCACCTTAACAACATTGGATTAGTTTATACTTGGCCTAAAATGCACATAAATCTAATAGTAAAGATTACTATGAAATTTAATATATTTAACTAGAATTTTTTCAAGTGAAGGCTCTAGTTTGCAAAACTAACATCCTCGAAGTATAACTTAGACATATGGTTCTTCCGTTGGCGAAACTGAACAAGAATAAATTCAATAGAATGAAGTTTCCAATGCACTGGCCGTACCCTATATTTTAGTTATACCGGGTGATCCAAAAGTCGGGACACACTTTAAGGGGACCGGGGAGGCAAATTATTACTTTTTTAAAGTTGCAGACCGAAATGGATGAAATTTTTTTTTATAGCTCAGGGACATAATATTTAATCAAAATACAAAATAATAAAAGAAAAATATGCAATAGTTTTTTTAATAAAAAAAAATTACATTTTTAAAACTTTTTTTTTTAAATGCACCTTGCGATTAAATTTTTTCTAAAATAGTCTAATTTTCTATATAAGATATTTAAATATATGTTAACAAAACTGTGCATGGATTTTTTATTTGTCCTATTGATTAATTAATTAGTCATGTTAAATTCATCAGTCATGTCAAATTAAAAAGTCATGTTTTTTCTCGTAATATGCTAAAAATAAAACTGAGTAAAATATAAAAAAAATGTTATCAGATTTCAAAATCCATGCACAATTATGTTTGAAAGATTATCAATAACAATTTTCCTCAATTTCAAAGCAATTCACAAATTTTTGAATTGCAAGGAACAATTCGAATTTACGACAAACCACTAAAAACACTTATGGAGAAAAAGGCAAGTAAAGAAAATAATAACTTCCACTTAACGGACGATTTTCGGATTTCGGTGTTTACGAAAACTCCAGCTGTATTTCGAATTCTTTTCGGATCGTTAAAAGTAAGATATGTTCTTAAAGATAAAAGTTTTGCTATAACTTTTTATTAAAATACCAAAATCGATATTTTTGACATTTCTTGCCTCCCCGGTCCCCTTAAAATCGAATAATTCGAAAACAAATAAAGAAAAAAAAACGCGGTTTGCACTCAACGAATTGAAAAGAAGCCGGGTTTTGTGTGGTTACGAAAAAATAAGTGTAAAAAAATAACACGTTACTCAAAATAACCCATCACTAGTAGCACTGAAACGATGCTAAATGTGTCTGCCATAACCCGAGAAATGCTACAAAATGCTGTGAACGGTACGGTGACTCATCCTACAGCGGTACTTCTGAATGTTGGACATCATATTGAACATTTGATGTAAATAATTGTAACTGTCGCGGTGTACATTTTTGTTTAATAGTATGTTTGTAATTAAAATAATATATATATATATATATATATATATATATACAGGGTGTTTCATAATTGACCGGAATAGGAATTGATGCAATTCCGAAATATTGAGCCGGCCCCTCCGAAAAATAGTAAAAAGCCAATTGATCACGGGTTTTGGTCGTGGTTGCATACTTGAACTAGGGCAGCACGAGAATGTGTTGACGAAGGGATGCATTTGTTTTGAGTTCGGTTTGGTTGAATCGACATATTGCCTAGTAATTTTACAATTTGCAGATTCTGTTACATCACAGTTCCTAAAACAGCTAAAAATGATTAATAACTACGAAAATGGAATTTTTGTGTTTGGATTTCGATTTAAATAATTTGGTGTGTTTCAAATTCGAGCTGGATGTTTGAAAATTGGAAGGAGCTAAACGTTTTGCGATAGAAGTGTACAGTTTGTCGAAATGTGCATGTGTTGGGACCAATTAGTTCCATAGTAGGGTAGAGACTGAACCTACCAATCGCACCATCTACCAACACGGAGACAATTTAGGGTGTCATGTGGGGATCGATGGCCGAGGGGTTTGGATCGCAGGCCATATCGCTAGCAGTCCGCGCGCTGTAAAGGGTACTACCCAATTTTTTTTTCAAAATTAAATTAAAGGGTGATATAAAGTTTAGCTTTCACATTTAGAACAAAAGAGGCAATTTTACCCATCTACTTTACTTATTGCAAATGATATATAAAAGTACTAGCTTTATAAACCCGGCGTTGCACGGGTGTACCCTTAATAACGGATATTTTTTTTATGTAAACAATTATTTTATACCAATTGATCCCTTCCCCACTGGCCAGTACTCCATCGGTAAATTATAATCGCTATTCAAGTGACACCTACGACATAAAAAGAATATTTTAATAAAATTTGGTAGCTGTACCTTCAGTAATTTTGGCTAGGCGTTGAGTGAGTCAATCAGTGAGTTAGGACTTTGCCTTTTATGTATATAAATTGAATTTAAGAAAGAAAATCCATAAAAATTGCTTATTTATAACACTTAAAATTGAACTAAAAGCTGTGCTAAATGATTTTTGTCTAAGATATATAAATAAATCTTGTGTGGAAAATGGGCTCTAAGTAACAATTTTTTGTAAAAAAACGACTTTCCACATTTTTTATCGAAAAAATAAGAACAAATGTCAAAAAAATATTTCTATTTCCACTTTTTGTCAAATACTAATTATACTTCTGATTGAAAATCAAATGTCGTGCTTGTAAAATAAATAAACTACAGCTTGGCAACTTGGCTCAATATGACATGAACATTTGGCTTCAACAAAACAGAACCATGACGTCAGTGTAGCGAACAGTCACCAGATTCACCTGATTGGCTGATGGGAAAAGTGTCGCGAGGAGTCGGGGAATATTTAAATCGCCTTTCTGCTGAAAGCGTGTGCTTTTCATTAATCTCCAGCTTGCTGTGAAGATATGGTTTATTCTTTAGAGGAGAGGATTTTTTTGGTGTTGGAATTTCACCGCCTAGAACACAATGTTAATGCAACAAAACGGAGTTTCAAAAAGAAGTTTAATGTTACCAAAGGACCAAAATTCGACACAATAAGGATGCTGTTTGAAAAATTTCAACGAACTGGGAACGTGAATGATGAGAGAGCTGGATTTGTCGGGAGAAGATTTTCGCAAACAACCACTGCTAATGCTCAGCTGGTGGAAACAGTAATACGAAAGCAGCCTTGTATATCCGTCCGCCGTGTTGCAACTACGGTTCAAATCAAGCCAACGTCGACGTATCGTCTCATGCGGCAGGGCTTGCACTGTTTCCATACAGAATTCAAACTCGGCAACCTCTCACCGCTGCTTCAATTAATTCACGGGAGACATTCGCTAACGATATGGTGCAAATGATTGATGTTGGTGATATAAATGTAGACAACATTTGGTTTTCGGATGAAGCCTACTTTCAGCTGGATGGCTACGTTAATAAACAGAACTGGCGCATATGGGGAACAGAAAACCCCATGTTGCAGTTCCCATCATCTCTGCATCCACCAAAAGTAATGGTTTGGGCCGCCATTTCGTCCAAAGGACTCATTGGCCCCTTTTTCAGAACCGGAACTATTACTGCCCTCCGCTACCTAGAGATTCTTCGTGAATTTGTGGCGATTCAAAATGCCTTAGATGACGCTGAAAGCACTTCGTGGTTCATGCAAGACGGTGCCCGACCCATCGCACGGCCGACGTGTTTAATTTCTTGAGCGAACATTTCAATAACCGTGTGATTGCATTGGACTATCCCACACATACAGGAAGTGGTATGGATTGGCCTCCTCTTTCACCAGACTTGACCCCCTGTGATTTCTTTCTGTGGGGATATTTAAAAGATCAAGTGTACCGTCGCAATCCCGAAACAATTGAGGAACTAAAGCAATACATCACTGCTGCATGTGACGCCATCCCACCAGAAATTTTCAAACAGGCGGCCGGTAATTTTGCTCTAAGACTGCGTCACGTTATTGCTGCTAATGGCGGATATGTAGAAAATATCGTAGTATGAGTAAACACATAATTTCACCCACCCTATATTTTCGTTTGTTTTCAACTTTATTTGCAAACACATGAACAAATTTTTGAAGGGTCGATTCTTTTTTAGGATCGACCCATAAAAAACAATAGCAGAACCACTACACATACATGCACCGTTAAGCCATACAAACCCTCCTTCTTTGTGCTGTTTACTATTTTTTTCCTTTTATTAATATAAATAAGCAGGTGCCCGGATGTTGTAATGGTTTGGATCGCAGACAATTACGCTAGCAGTCTGCGCGCTGTAACGGGTGCGATTCCCGCCTTCGCCCTGGGTGTACTTCCTTTCTCTGTCAGTAATAAGTCCTTCTGTGGTTGTCTTACTTGACGAAATCTTATAAGCGGGTGCCTCTGGAGCTGCTGGGTCCGGGTTCGAATCCCGTTCAGGCATGGATGTTTGTGTTTGTCGAGTATATGCGGAGTACGTGCTCGTAAAATCTGTTGGGTCCGAAAGTCCTGTGGGCGGTCATTGCGCAGTTCACCATGGGTACAGTGTCAATGGAGAAAATTTCCCTACCCTTCAGGGACATGTCTAAATTGCGGAGGTGGCGACAGATGGCAACATCTGTCATAAGTGTTTGTGTGTGTCTTGTGCTGTCCTACTTGACGATGGTTTATAAGCGGGTCCTTGCGACCAAGCACACAAGCCTGAAAATATATGTCCACCAACCAACCAACCAATAAGCGGGTCTCTGATCATGCACACAAGCCGGAATATATATGTACATACCTACCCAGCATAAATATGAAAAATACAATAATTGTTATGTTTAAACTGATGGTCAACATCAAGTTTTTTTTTAAACAATAATGCAACAACCTATCAAAATGAACAGCATCCTAATTTTTTTTTTTGAAAACTAGTTGAACCTGTAATTTTTATCAGATGTAAATTCAAACAAACCAAACTAAAAGTACTACATTCTTGTGTAGCTCCAGTGCAAGATTTTTCATGCAACGACCGAAAGGGCGGCCAATTAGTTAGCCGTTTTTCATTGGGGGGGCCGGGTAAATATTTTGAATTGCGTACTATTCGGTCACTATTCCAATTATGGAACACCCTGTATATATATATATATATATATATATATATATATATATATATATATATATATATATATATAGTATATATATATATATATATATATATATAATATTATATATATATATATATATATATATATATATACAGGGTGTTCCATAATTGACCGGAATAGTATAGGACGCAATTCCTAAATATTTACCCGGCCCCCGCCAATGAAAAACGGGCTAACTAATTGGCCGCCCTTTCGGTCGTGCATGAAATCTTGCACTGGAGCTACACAAGAATGTAGTACTTTTAGTTTGGTTTGTTTGAATTTACATCTGATAAAAATTACAGGTTCAACTAGTTTTCAAAAAAAAAAAATTAGGATGCTGTTCATTTTGATAGGTTGTTGCATTATTGTTAAAAAAACTTGATGTTGACCATCAGTTTAAACATAAACAATTATTGTATTTTTCATATTTATGCTGTGGTAGGTATGTACATATATATTCCGGCTTGTGTGCATGATCAGAGACCCGCTTATTGGTTGGTTGGTTGGTGGACATATATTTTCAGGCTTGTGTGCTTGGTCGCAAGGACCCGCTTTATAAACCATCGTCAAGTAGGACAGCACAAGACACACACAAACACTTATGACAGATGTTGCCATCTGTCGCCACCTCCGCAATTTAGACATGTCCCTGAAGGGTAGGGAAATTTTCTCCATTGACCTGTACCCATGGTGAACTGCGCAATGACCGCCCACAGGACTTTCGGACCCAACAGATTTTACGAGCACGTACTCCGCATATACTCGACAAACACAAACATCCATGCCTGAACGGGATTCGAACCCGGACCAGCAGCTCCAGAGGCACCCGCTTATAAGATTTCGTCAAGTAAGACAACCACAGAAGGACTTATTACTGACAGAGAAAGGAAGTACACCCAGGGCGAAGGCGGGAATCGCACCCGTTACAGCGCGCAGACTGCTAGCGTAATTGTCTGCGATCCAAACCATTACAACATCCGGGCACCTGCTTATTTATATTAATAAAAGGAAAAAAATAGTAAACAGCACAAAGAAGGAGGGTTTGTATGGCTTAACGGTGCATGTATGTGTAGTGGTTCTGCTATTGTTTTTTATGGGTCGATCCTAAAAAAGAATCGACCCTTCAAAAATTTGTTCATGTGTTTGCAAATAAAGTTGAAAACAAACGAAAATATAGGGTGGGTGAAATTATGTGTTTACTCATACTACGATTATTTTCTACATATCCGCCATTAGCAGCAATAACGTGACGCAGTCTTAGAGCAAAATTACCGGCCGCCTGTTTGAAAATTTCTGGTGGGATGGCGTCACATGCAGCAGTGATGTATTGCTTTAGTTCCTCAATTGTTTCGGGATTGCGCGACGGTACACTTGATCTTTTAAAATATCCCCACAGAAAGAAATCACAGGGGGTCAAGTATGGTGAAAGAGGAGGCCAATCCATACCACTTCCTGTATGTGTGGGATAGTCCAATGCAATCACACGGTTATTGAAATGTTCGCTCAAGAAATTAAACACGTCGGCCGTGCGATGGGGTCGGGCACCGTCTTGCATGAACCACGAAGTGCTTTCAGCGTCATCTAAGGCATTTTGAATCGCCACAAATTCACGAAGAATCTCTAGGTAGCGGAGGGCAGTAATAGTTCCGGTTCTGAAAAAGGGGCCAATGAGTCCTTTGGACGAAATGGCGGCCCAAACCATTACTTTTGGTGGATGCAGAGATGATGGAACTGCAACATGGGGGTTTTCTGTTCCCCATATGCGCCAGTTTTAGATTCTGTTTTATTAACGTAGCCATCCAGCTGAAAGTAGGCTTCATCCGAAAACCAAATGTTGTCTACATTTTATATCACCAACATCAATCATTTGCACCATATCGTTAGCGAATGTCTCCCGTGAATTAATTGAAGCAGCGGTGAGAGGTTGCCGAGTTTGAATTCTGTATGGAAACATGTGCAAGCCCTGCCGCATGAGACGATACGTCGACGTTGGCTTGATTTGAACCGTAGTTGCAACACGGCGGACGGATATACAAGGCTGCTTTCGTATTATGTTTCCACCAGCTGAGCATTAGCAGTGGTTGTTTGCGAAAATCTTCTCCCGACAAATCCAGCTCTCTCATCATTCACGTTCCCAGTTCGTTGAAATTTTTCAAACAGCATCCTTATTGTGTCGAATTTTGGTCCTTTTGGTAACATTAAACTTCTTTTTGAAACTCCGTTTTGTTGCATTAACATTGTGTTCTAGGCGGTGAAATTCCAACACCAAAAAAATCCTCTCCTCTAAAGAATAAACCATATCTTCACAGCAAGCTGGAGATTAATGAAAAGCACACGCTTTCAGCAGAAAGGCGATTTAAAATATTCCCCGACTCCTCGCGACACTTTTCCCATCAGCCAATCAGGTGAATCTGGTGACTGTTCGCTACACTGAGTCATGGTTCTGTTTTGTTGAAGCCAAATGTTCATGTCATATTGAGCCAAGTTGCCAAGCTGTAGTTTATTTATTTTACAAGCACGACATTTTGATTTTCAATCAGAAGTATAATTAGTATTTGACAAAAAAGTGGAAATAGAAATATTTTTTTGACATTTGTTCTTATTTTTTCGATATAAAAAAATGTGGAAAAGTCGTTTTTTTACAAAAAATTGTTACTTAGAGCCCATTTTCCACACAAGATTTATTTATATATCTTAGACAAAAATCATTTAGCACAGCTTTTAGTTCAATTTTAAGTGTTATAATAAGCAATTTTTATGGATTTTCTTTCTTAAATTCAATTTATATACATAAAAGGCAAAGTCCTAACTCACTGATTGACTCACTCAACGCTAGCCAAAATTACTGAAGGTACAGCTACCAAATTTTATTAAAATATTCTTTTTATGTCGTAGGTGTCACTTGAATAGCGATTATAATTTACGATGGAGTACTGGCCAGTGGGGAAGGGATCAATTGGTATAAAATAATTGTTTACATAAAAAAAATATCCGTTATTAAGGGTACACCCGTGGCAACGCCGGGTTTATAAAGCTAGTACTTTTATATATCATTTGCAATAAGTAAAAGTAGATGGGTAAAATTGCCTCTTTTGTTCTAAATGTGAAAGCTAAACTTTATATCACCCTTTAATTTAATTTTGAAAAAAAAATTGGGTAGTACCCTTTACAGCGCGCGGACTGCTAGCGATATGGCCTGCGATCCAAACCCCTCGGCCATCGATCCCCACATGACACCCTAAATTGTCTCCGTGTTGGTAGATGGTGCGATTGGTAGGTTCAGTCTCTACCCTACTATGGAACTAATTGGT